>AYEL01074339.1:0-22680 GCA_000484575.1 Olivierus martensii | reverse complement strand
ATTTTAAAACAGAAATTTATTAAAAAATATTCATTTTATATAATATTTATTAAAATAGTAAACATTGATAAATATAAATAGGAATCTTTTAAAAGAGAAAATTCTGTACTATACTGTATGTATACGATAGCAAAGCTAAATAATAGTACAGTAATGTTAAACAGTTAACGGCAAAAAGCCCATGTTTCTGATGTTTCACCCCTTCGAAGCCAAGTGACTGTTCTTGGACTGCTCCTCGTCCGGTTTTACTAACCGAAAATTAACAGTAATTTGTTAATGGACATCATAAAAAAGACGGAGCTTTGTTAGTAAGACTGGTCTATGCTTACGGCTCGCATTAATTGAATATTTGCTCGCACTAACTGAAAAACAATATCAATTTTATAAGTTGCACTAATCGAAATGGCATTATTCGAACTTGCACTAATCGAGGCCTACCTGTATATGCATTTCAATAGAATAACCAACAACTGACAACTACACTCGCAAGTGCTGCTTTAATTTTAAACAGTGTGTGCATGTGTATGTTTGATTGTGATGACTGATTCTGATGATGTATGTGTGGTGACTGTAAACATAAGCATACGCGTAGATGAATGAATGCATTCATATAGTCATGTACGCAGAGACGCATGAATAAAATATAATCGAATATTATAATATTCACATGATATGATGAATTATCTAATTCGGGACATTTTCCGGGACATATATTAATATGGGACATGGGGCTTTAACCCGGGACTGTCCCGGAAAATCCGGGACGAATGGTCACCCTAAGTAAGAAGTATTTCAATCTGTTAAGTATTAAATAAAAGTAAACAATAAGCCAAATAAGTAAGAAAAATCATTTATTCAAAAACGTTTTCGGCTATCCACGTAGCCTGCCTCAGTTGAAATACAGACCAAAGAGGCTTCCCTCCATCCTTTCTCATCTAGCCAAATGGTTCCCTGATTTGGCCATTTGAAAAAGGATGGAGGGAAGCTTCTTTGGTCTGTACTTCAACTGAGGCAGGCTATGTGGATAGCCAAAAACGTTTTTGAATAAATGATTTTTCTTACTTATTTGGCTTATTGTTTATTTTCATTTAGTAAGTTAACAGTTTGCAGCAGGGATGCACAGACTTGTTAAGACTAAGGGCTGCATAGATTCACTGTGGCTCATAGGAGGGCTACCAAAAACACTACAAAAGTTTTATATATATTATCATGTTTATTATGGTAGCTATGCCTCTGGATAGATTGTCTACAGTTTATTACAGTTATTATAACTTGTTTGATTTATTTGTTGGATTAATTAATCTTAATTTAAACTTACAAAATTCTTCTATCTTTAACCTTGAAAAATTTAGCACTTAAGATAGGTTTGCTTCATGAACACTTTTATTAAATTAAAAGTAGAAATTTTTTTGGTCTTTTGACCTCTTCAGCTACTACAAAACTGATTATTATACACAAAATTTGAAGTTCCTAAGCAGAAAAATCCAATAATGCATATATTTGATTCATTTACATTGCATTAAAATTCAAAAATTTCTATATGTGGAGAACATATCATTGGGTCTAGCTCTATTCATTATCATTTTCTTATATTAATTTGAATGATTTATCACATCTATAAATCATTAAAATTATAATCTTGGCTAAGCCTAAAATTATATACAAAATTTAGGGGTTGTTAACCTTTTCAGACTTATGGGCCACATTCAACTTTTATTTTTAATAATTGGCACACAAGTGTTTAATTAAGAGAAAATAATAAGTGAAAAAATATTTATCATCATTTTTTTATTATATCAATCTTAAAAAATACAAATATTTAAAATGTGAGATTAGAAGCAAATATGAAAATGAAACTGAATGAAAAATTATCATGTAAAAACAAAATAATATAAATAATCCTATCAAGCCAAACTTCCCTTAGCAATTTATTTTTGAAATAACTGCTAAAATAATAATTTATTTTTTTAATTTATGCAAAATAATGTAGTTTATGCATCATATGTTTGTCTCCTTGCTTAATGAAACTTTGGTGGTTATTTTTCCTTGGACAGATTATCTGACCTTGCACCTCAGATTATAAAGTGGACACCATGGATGACACCATGGACATCCATGGTGTCCATTTTATAACCTGAGGTGTGAGATCGCCTTTGCTATCCCCATTCCTGATGACTCGTGCCAAGTTGCATGGCAATATCATGAAGTATAAGTATAAAATTATTTTTAATTTATTATTCATATTATAAAATGCATTATTCAAATAATTCAACATATGGGCCACACATATGATCAACCTTTTATGGGCCATCAAAAATTCACATGCAGGTCGCTGGTTGCCAATCCCTATATTAAATTATAAATTTACACAAAATTCATATTATAAAAGTTTTTTCCATGTTTCAAATTGTAGACAGGTTCCTGATTGTTCACTTGCTACATTGCTTGCTTTCTATTATTTCACACCATTTCTATGCATAACTAATTACTCAGATCCAATTAATTCACAATTTTTCAATCAGCTTGTTTTATATTGTAAATTTTTGTTACCTCAGCTATTCTACCCAGTGGTGGACTTTGCTTAAGGGGGCCTGAAGTGTGTGAGATTTTTGGGACTCTATTAAAATAAATTTTTTTTTTTTTAGAAAATCATTTATTTTAAGAAAAATGCTTACAAGTATGTAACAAAACCAAACAAATAATTTTTTTATAATAATTTAACATTGTTCAATAAAAGCTTTAATCACAATAGCACTACAAGCTACATTTAACATTAATTTATACAAAAAGGTTTTTCATTTATTTATACCCTCCAATTATCACGCAAGAAATCCTGCTGTCCTGCATGCAATAGCCAAATGTCATGCTTTTAGGCCTTTTTGTTTTGTTATTGTCTATAAATCCGATAAAATATTTATTAAACATTATACTTATATTCAGCTTATATTGTTTAACATTAATGTTGGTAGTTACCACACTCATCAGTCAACTGCTAAATGGCATGAGAATAGCAACCAATGAACTTTGATAGCTCCTTGGATAGCTCTAGCAATGTGTGTGCCTTCTGGCATGGAATGAAATGGCCTGGAGAAAGAAAAGCCTAAAGCATGTACTCATAGGAAAGCTAAATTTGACCTGAAATGGATCAGGGAGTTCCGATGCATCAGGAAGGACAGAAATAGTGACTTTCATGCCTTTTTCAGTATTTGCTGCAAAAAATTTGCAATCGAGCATTATGACCCAGATATTAAATGCCATGTGACCAGGTCTGAACATGTGAAGAAACAGAAAGATATAGACAAGAGCAAATATATCACAAGGGTTTTTCTGTCATTAATAAAATCAAGAGACATCCGGAGTGCACTGAACAATGAGATACTATCAAACTTAGTGCGTGTAAAAATAAACAAATTTTTAGTCAGTTATATGGATGTATAATAAAGTGCATACAAATTCGAAAGAATGAACATAGGTAGATTATATATCAAAAACAAAAAATAAATGATTTGTCCAGCAAATGACCTGTATGTCTAGCATTTTGACTCATTGTGTCCAGCAAAAGAAGTGTGAAACCTTGGAGGTTATGTTTATGATAGTATTTTTCTACTTTTAGATGTTAGATGCTGCATATTTATCAATAATGTTTTCAAAATTCAGATTTTGTATCGTCATTTTCTATAAACATTATTGATAAATGTTGTAAATGATTTTGCCCAAAACTATTTCTTAAATAATTTTTTATTCGTTTAAGTGCAGAGAAATGATCTTTCTCTACTTGTGTTACATATTGGTAAAGTTAAAAAAATTTTAAAAATCAATTCAACATTGGGAAAAATCGATTGTAAATCATATACATTTTAAAGGGACATCTGATATTTTCTTCTTTAATGTATTTTAAAAAATGATGGACTTCATCATTAAAATAATGTGCATCAATATCATTTTTATACTGATTTGATAAATTTAAAATACATTTATTTACTTTATCATTAAACATGTCTGATTCAAAAAAAAACTGAAAATTATTTAATACATTCTTGAAAGTAGTTGTTTTAGAAATTTCTGCTGCTATTTTATCACAAATTATATTACCACACCACCAGATCTAGGGTGAGGCAAGCAAGGCAGTTGATAGGATGAAAATGAGAGGGCAGCAAAATGCAGTTACAACTTCATATACAAGCTTAATTATATTTATCTTGACAATAGTGCCAGATATAGATATTTTGTCACCTGAATGACATATTATTTTTCTTTTCCAATGATAATTTATTATATATAATATATTTTTATATAAATGTGCAATCTTTATGAAATAAAAAGTCAAACATGTAAAAATGATAAGATTCTAATGTGATTTTTCATATGGTTTGTTGTATTATTTTTGCTGATTTTTTTTAGGTCCAGAACCAATCTTCTATTTTTCCATAGATACAGTATATTTTTTTTACATGTATATTTTTGGGAATGTATCTATAATGTAAAAGCAGAATTGAGTGTAGTTAGTTCATTCAAAAATGAAACAAAAACATTTTTACGTGCAAAGATTTGATATTTATTTCTGACATGTAAATAACAAACCAACACCAAAACAATAACACAGAGCCTAATCAACAAGCAAAAACTAATCAAGAATGTGCTCAAAATTTCTGTCTTAAGGGTACGCAGTCAAAAAAAGTTTGGAGACTACTAGTTTAAAAGACAAAATATTGATCTTGTTTAGTGACTGAAAAAGAATTGCGAGTATTGATATCTTCAATGACACTCCAATTTGAGAATTTGTGCTTAAAAATAAACCCACTCATTGTATTAAATATTATATTGTATTAGATATCTATTCTATTTTTTTGTTTTTTGTAAGATTTGTTTAACTGTATTAAATTATTACACCATAATAAATATATATATTTTTATGCATAAGAACTTTATTTATTCAAAATATGGTATATTATTTTGTAATACTAAAATGTAAGTACAAAGTATTTATAAAATTAGACTGTTATGAAAATGGGGGCATACCAATTTTTTATGAAAAAAGGGGATGCAGACACAAATTTTGGATACCATTGTTTTAGATCTTTTTAACTAGAGATTCTATAAATGAATCGCATATCACTTATTTCCCATATTGTAGAATCTTTGATCAAAAGATCAAAAAGAAAGATGTCTTTCAATAGGTGCTATTTTGCTTGTTCTTTGATGTTATTCATATAAATAAATATATAATAATAAATTATAAAAAGCATTTATCTGTAATTCTCTTCTTTTCTATTAATTTGTCTTGTGAATTCTTAGATGTCTAACTTGTTTAAGTGTATAATATTCTGCACTATCAAAATGCAATCTTCAAACTTAAGTTTTCTGATCATTGTTTTATCTATTTTTGATACAAAATTGCATATTTTGAAATGAAAAATTCTTCTTTTCTATTAATTTGTCTTGTGAATTCTTAGATGTCTAACTTGTTTAAGTGTATAGTATTCTGCACTATCAAAATGCAGTCTTCAAACTTAAGTTTTCTGATCATTGTTTTATCTATTTTTGATATAAAATTGCATATTTTGAAATGAAAAATTAAAAAAAAATGGTAAAATTAAAAAAAAATTAAACTATTATTATTATGTTCGAAATTATATAATACTACCTTTAAATGATACACTTTCTTTTTCTGGCACTTAAGTAGGATACAAAATGCTTTATTACAATTATTATATAGTCACAGAAACATTTTTGATCTATTCGACCTCATCAGCTGTACATATATTATATAATATATCATGTAAGACTTAATAACATTTAAGAATTAAACAGGTCTTATATAATATGTATGTAATATATGTACAATTGATGAGGTCGAATAAATCAAAAACGTTTCTGTGACTATAATAAATGTAATAAAGCATTTTGTATCCTCCTTAAGTGTTAGAAAAAGAAAGTATAAACTATTATTGTTGCAATTCTCATTATTCTTTTGGAATTGAGAATAAAACAATCTACAAATATTCAGCTATACTATTAAGTGAATGAGTATATCATCATCATCATCTCAAATCTTTCATTATAATAATTGAAAAAAATTAGACCTACATCAAATTTGTAAAAATAATTTATTAAAATGGCTTCACAAATACAAAGTTTTGGAAATTAATTCAAAATATATAATATTTTTTATATAGGACATTCAAATATTACATAAGCATATTTTTGGTTAAATATATTGACTGCATTTTAAATTACATAAGATTTTATTTCTCTACTTTCTCTGCATTTTAAAAATATGGAAGTATATAACACTTTATAAATTTATAACTGTTAACATTTAAAGTTTTTAATATTAAAAGGCAGCAATAAATATAACGGAAAAATGTAAAATATAGCCAGTTCTAGTGCATAATTATATTTAAATTTTTTTAAATCTTATATAATATTGGGACAACTTCCCCATCCCCATGAAAGAAATCATAAGATTTTCTTTAACCTCTTTCTCCTTAAAAAGCTTATGTAATCCTTGAATGCCCCTTAAACATTATTGTATTTCATTTTTCAATAAATATTAGCTCTTATGAATCAATTATTATACCAAAATTCTGAATAAATTACTATGTTAGCAGTATATCAGTTCAATCATTACATTTTATCATAAATATTTAATTTCCTTTTTTGTGATTACAGTTTAATCTAATTGGAAAGTATAATATGTGTTAGCAGTATATCAGTTCAATCATTACATTTTATCATAAATATTTAATTTCCTTTTTTTGTGATTACAGTTTAATCTAAGTGGAAAGAAAATAATATCAGCAGGAAGTTATCCAAAAATTATTTACAGAAAATTACAAATACACTGATGATGATGATCTGTTACTGACTACTAATAATTATCTGTTAGTTTTTGTTAATAAATACCACCAATATGAATTGATGTTTGTTTAAATGTAATCAGCACATAGTTTTGATTTTGAAATATAATCATATCTCACCTTACATCATTAATTCATTACAAGACTCATGACTTAAGTCGAATAAAGTCTAAAAAAATGATCCAGAATCCCTATAAATAATCCATAATTAATATATATATAAAAACTGCTTTGTTATTACTTCAAACTTTAATCTCTACTAGAAGCACTAAACAGCAGGTGCAAAACAAGTAACCTTTATTGCTAACATTTTCGATGCATTTGCATCATCTTGGAAGATGTGAATGCATCGAAAACGTTCCCTATAAATAATCCCATAACACCACTAATAACATTTTTAAGCTTTTAAATAATTTTATAAATTATTTTGCATATTTTAACATTCATTTTTATGTGATTTTGCACTTTTTATTGGTTTTTAAGCAATTTTTTTTAAATTTTCATAAGTTTTTAATATGTTCACTGACTGACGTAATGTAAAGTTGCTTAAACTGATGTTAAGGCTCTCTCTCTAAGGCAGGGGTAGGCAATTATTTTCTGCTGCAGGCCGGATAAACAATTTTCATGATGAAGCAGGCCATATAAAAATCGAAAGTACCTAAGGGCAAATTTAACCTTATGGTGCCATAATTATGTAATTATTAATTAATGTAATGAAATTATTAATGATAACATTAGATAATCATTAATAATTAATAAAAATTACTTTGACTTAAAATGACTACTTACATTCAAGCAAGATTGATTCTTGCAGAAACATTACTCTCACCATCCTACAGGAGAAGAATAATGGTTGCACCAATTTATCTGCAGATGTTCTTGTCAATCTCGCTAATGTGTGTAGCCACTTTTGTGATACTTACAAAAAGAAAATATTCATGTATCAATATTATTTTAAAAAATATACTTCTCTTGTGTTACTTTCTTAGTTTTTGTTTGTATACAAAGAATTCAAAATCATCCGTAGAAACTATTTTTTTCATTACAAACATTAGAAAATAACTTGTACTATGAATTAATAAATTCAGACAATTTTCTTTTAAAAACATAAGTATTTTATTAAACTGATTGATTGTGAACAACCTATTACATCAGAATGTTACAAAATATTAGATGGGTATCTAATATTTTGTAACATTAATTTTGTAATTAATTTTATAAAATTTTGTACATGCCGCCCGGAACCCGGTCTTCTTGAAGCAGTACCTTCATTTGACCACTGCTCCCAACAATCATGTACAGTGGATACATTCCGGCCAAGTCTTTCTGCAATATTGCGGAAAGAAAATCCACCTTCTCGTAGCCCTATTACACGACCTCGTCAAACTCAGTGAGCTGTTAATAGTGGCTTCTTTGTCTTCTTAATTTTTTTTTTTTTCTTTTCGACTAGAATTTTATGCATGTGGGCTTGAAATGTGTAATGTGTTCTAATTTATGTGGCAGGCCATACAAGATGCCTTCGTGGGCCACCTTTTGCCCATCCCTGCTCTAAGGAGTAAAATATGGTATCAATATGTTGATGTAAATGTGTCATGCACAAAATGTCAGGCATACCGATGTTCAAAATTAAAGCATACAATGTAATAAACAGTGTTGTTTAGCTATTGGACAATTACTGTGACATCATTTGAAGTTAGCTGATTCGACATGGATAGCAAAATTCAAAAATTGTTTAATTTATTGAATGTCATGATTTTGCAGTTAACAAAATTTAAAATATAAAAGAACTGTATAAATATGTGACATATATCATTTTCAGAGAACAAAAAAGTTTCAATCAGTAGCTCATACTCTGCTGACAACTTGTCAACGCACTCTTGTACGTAGCATATACAGTTGAACAAAAGTCAACTTTAGTGTAAAGATATAGTGTCTAGCCAGGTAACAGAAGTGATATCATAAGCATCAATACACTGGTGTATTTATATAGTATTTAATACCTGCAAGACCCAGCCTTTAGTAGACTTTTATTTTTGCTATTGTTATTAACAAAAACCAACATAAATCAAAATGATTTAAAATGAGGTATGACTGTATTTCATTAGATTAATTAAACATTTTATCACTATTTTATATTTGAATGAGAAGATCATTATCTAGTTATAATATAGCTGCTGGACACGTGACACAGTACAATTATACTATATATGGCATATCTGTAGCAATATATGCACATGGCATCAGCCAAATCACTAAACCTTCAACATTTAAATTTTAATCTAAGTTAAAGAATCAGATAAATATTATTAACAACTGAGTTCTGCTGCTTCTAATAACACAAGAAATCACAACAAGTACTTGAAGCAGGATAAATACACTATTTTATTATTGATATATAATATACACTACATATACTAATAATACAATTGTTTTCCGGAAACGTTTTTAGAGTACTAGCTGAGGGGGAAATTAGTAAAAATTATAGTTCAATTATTAAATATTAGATGGCGCCACCTTAGCCTAACTTTAAATTATTAATTATTAATCCAACAGATGGTGGCAACAGTGGCGTAATTAAAAATTAATTATTAATTTGGCAGTTAATTCTAAAATAAACCGCTGGTGGAAATTTGGCTAGATTTGGATTATTTGGATCGTTTTAATCCCCTAGTTTAATGGATTTTTAAGTATTATTAGTATATGTAATGTATATTATATATATCTAATAATAAAATAGTGTATTTATCCTGCTTCTAGAGCTTGTTGTGATTTCTTGTGCAGATAAATATTTTCATAAAAATTGAAAAAAAATAAAATAAAATTACTGGCTGGACTGCTTGGAACAATTATATTACTACAAACAATATCTCATAGCACAACCACATGGAGTCAGTCTAATAATTAAGTTCATCAAACTAACTTATGAATCATATTAAATAAGGTAATATAAGATATAATAGATTGCAAATTAAGAATAGACTAACAAACTTTAAATATAAAAATCTGAATTTCAATAGCTTAACCAAATAATACTTGATATCTGCCATTAATTTCAAATCTATTTTGAAATAAATTCAATATCTATGAGACTATTATAATCAAATGAAATTGCTCAAATAGCATTATTCTTTCAAGATTATGCTTTTATATATATAGATATATATAAAATTGTCATTGGATATTTTTGATACTTAATATCCAAATTCATAGTGGAAAATTCCTTAGAGAGTTCCTGATTTAGTTCGTATTTCTGATATTGATGAATGATGATGATGATACATGTAAATTGTATGATCAATAACATTTTTATCAAATTTACAATTGCATTGTACTCTGCTTTCAAACTATTTCAATCAATAATGGTAGAATATATATGACACTTGAAAATAGCTGCTAAAAATTTGCAGTCTTGACACAAATATGACATGCTTAGTTTCTTTTTTGAACCATGAGACTCCTCTGCTAGAAAAAGGATATTAAAGATTATCATATAGCTGGCTGATATCACATTTGTGGTACAAGCTTAAACATATCCAAAAATTCATTGAGTAAGTTCATTACATATGCATTATCTAGTAGTTTGATATTTCTTTTATCATCAATAATTTATATATTTCCACAATCTGCATTAATGGAAATCAATGAATAAAAAAAAATGATGATGGAAAATATCTTCATTACACAATTCAAATTTACATTATTTTATCAGTAAAAATCACATTTTACTAGAAATTCAACAGAATAGAAATTTTTGTAGAACATTGAAACAATGCATTATTTTTCTACAGGTGAAATATTTGTACAACATAAATTAGTACTTCACAAAAATGTTATAAACAATATGTCATTTAATATTATAGAGCAAATACAACAATTCTCTCTAGAACCTCAGTAAGGGGCTAGATAAAACAAAAAGAATAATCATGGGAGTGGTTCTTTAAGTAGATAAATTATCACTAAAAGGTGAACTTTAAAACAATCAGGTTTCAATCCAAGACAAGACAGATTCCTAATAGAACAAAAATATAAAACTTTTATTCATAAATATTTTGTACAAAAAGATCAAACATTTCAGATGTTTTAACATCGTATTGGTCTGAATCTGTTGGTGTACAATTGCCAATTTAAAAAATGAACAGTTTAAAACCAAAACTGTAATGGAGTGCATCATCTTACTCTTCCAGTATCCATTATTTAAGAACAAATTTTGCAAAATCTTAATATACAAGAACTTAATTTCAATCCCTATAAGATGTTCATTGAGCTATCATTAATAGTTTTTACAATTAAAATTATTGTTATTTTTTTAAATTGTTTTTAATGTTTGTGTAAATTTCACAAATTTATGTCTGTGATTATGGGGACAATTACAGCAAATCAAAAACTTATCTCTGTTTCAATCATTTTTAAGATCAATAATAATCAACTGTTTTTAATTTTTGATAATTTGATGAAAAATTTCATTTTATTTTTACTGTTAAAAAATTGTAATTTCTAAATTAGCAATTGTACACCAAAAAACTGATAAGGAATGTCAAAACATCCAAAGTGAATATCTGGTCCTGTTGTACAAAATGTTTATAAATAAAGGTCTTATGTTCTTATTCTATTAAGAATCTGTCTTCTCTTATCCTAAATTAAAACTTGAGGATTTTTAAAGATCGTTTTTTAGTGACAACTTTTTTATTTAAAAAGAACAATGTTAGGATATGCTGATCAGTATTTTAATTCAAAATCCTAAATCATTTCTTTCATTTTTAAAAAAGTAGGTTATTATATAATTATATATAAAAAGTATGTTTTTTCCAGAACTGCTTTATATATATACAATGCTGATCAGTATTTTAATTCAAAATCCTAAATCATTTCTTTCATTTTTAAAAAAGTAGGTAATTATATAATTATATATAAAAAGTATGTTCTTTCCAGAACTGCTTTATATATATACAATAAAATCTTGCTAATTTATATTAATAAGGGAATACTAATCTGCATTAGTAAGAAATTTGAATTAAAGATCATATAATTATATATGAATTTATGCTTTATAATTTTTAATTATAATTTCTAAACACAAGTAATTTATATATATTCCAGTGATATATTTTCAACAAAGATAGTGCTAAAATGTGCACAATTATTTTGTACACAAGTTAATTATTTGTATTAAATTTTTCTTTGGAAAAATTGCATGAATTTGTTTTGAAATTGATTACTAACCCATTGACTTAAATGTTTCTGTGTTACTGTTTATAATTTATAATCAATTTGTCAGATGACTAATAATAATTGTAAGTGAAGCAAGGAATGTGCTTAAGGATTAGCAAGAGCTTCAACAATACCACATCAGTTCATATATATTTCCAAATCTTGAAAGAACTATAAATAAAATATATCTGTAATAAGTTACATAATAGAATTAGCAGAAAGTTGAAAGATAAGGATTAAGAGGTTAGATCTGGAAATCCTCAAAAAAAAAAATAGCAAAGATACAACAATGGCATAGCTGGAGTATTGTTGATAAGCCAAAACTCAGTTATTGATATATTGCTAACCACAAGAGGAAGGAGATGACTTTGAAGTCATTCAAACTATACTAAAAAGATGAATAAATGATCAGCTTCCTGGTACATATGCATTTAATGTAAGCAAATATTAACATTATGCATGGATGAGTGGTAGCAATTAATTAGATTTTAGGTGGAAAATCTTTGCTTCATATAAAATAATATTTAAAAAGAATCCATACAAATTACTGAGCATTTTTGCACCTAAAAGATACAATTTTAAAAATATTAAATTAAAAAAAAAATTGGTATCATTTGAAAGAGGTCAGAAAATAAGTCAAAATTTACAAAACACCAGATATCAATTCAATGCTGTTTTTTTTAGATATGTTTTACAAATTATAATAATAATGATTCATTAGTGTTTAAAGATTCACCATCACTGACACAATTATACATACAATTGGAAAATTCCATTGTATTAAGGAGTCATACAAAAAAGTTATATATATATATCTTGAAAACTGTGTTGATTTGGCATTTAATCTTTTTTAAATTTTGACCAATTGGGTGAACTCTTTCAAATGAGATAGATTTCATTCTGATTTAACACATGCATAATTTTATTAGATATATAATACAATCAATATTTGGGAATATCTTAAATTTTACAACATCTAAGCATCATAATTCATAAAGTACAAATTTCAAAGGTCAAGGCTAAATCTTTAGGCATTTGGTAAAATTTATAAGTTTAGTCTTTGGCATTTGAAGATTTATTGGTTGGTTGATACATATTTATGGTGACTATTCACCCTGGATTTCTCAAGTTTTGATATATCATCCATCATCATTAAATGTCCTGAATTTTAAAATTATCTCATTTTCAAAATGAATTTTTTATTTTTTGAAATTTGTGATGAAATCAGCTACATTTGATAATATTGTTTTGAAATGCAGGTTCAAAACATATATCAAATCATCAACAAGTCCATGTCAACACCTGCCAATACTGTTTTAAATTCATTTTCAACTCGATATGTTATATTTTTTAGGTATTATAATTAATTTAAGAAATGTATAACAGTATTGAAATTATTGGTAATTAATAAAACAACAAATCTGATAAATCAATAAATATATAAGTATAAAAATAAACATGTTAAAACTGTACTTCCAATTGAAATTTTTTTCCTGTCCAGATGGGCATGAGTAAGAAATGATCAGCATATATATATATTGCCAAATCTGGAACATAGCATATAGTAATATATTTCTATAGTAAGTTGCATAATAAAATTATCAAAAAGTTAAAAGATTAGAATTAAAAAGTCAGATCTGAAATTCAAAAAATTTTGAAGTTTCAGGATTTAGAAATGATCTCTGATCTTTCAGATGACTCTTTAACTGATGTCTGTTTTTCATGCAGCTACCATGCTGCCAATGTTGTTTAGATAATCATTTTGGTAATCTTTCAAATATTTTAAAAAGTGACTTTTAGCACACGTGCTTAACGATCATACTGTATTTGAAAACAATGTTTTAATTTGATCTTCAAAATAATTAGTTCTTATGAATAAAAATTTTTACTAACGCTATATTGTGTATACTGATTAAGCAGGTTTATTTTTATAGATGCTGAAAATTCAATAATAAATTCCAATTTTTCTTATATAGTTTAATGACAAAAATAATTGAACAAAATTATATAAAAACTTTTCATTATGATTAAATTACAGTGATAAATTACTTTTTTTTTTATTTAAAGTTCATATTTGCTGTATTTTAACTGCATGCATCATAACATTTGTTCTGCATTCATTTTAGCAACTATATGTTCCATAAAAAAAAAATTTAAAGAAATATTTAAGAGTATTTTATTAACAAATTACAAAAAGTATTGAAAACATAAACTAATCAAATACAATTCCTATTATATTCCACGAAAACCAATGTATGTATTAATCATCTTGTAAACTCGTACAATTTTCAATCTAATTAATTGAAAAAGGTTTCTGATTCATGAATTTTGAATATTTTAAAGTTTATTGTTTACCTCCTATTTTAATCTCTCTTTATTCTGTAACAGCAGAGTTCGTGACGTCATAGGCACATGGTCATGACGTTGTGAAGAGGGTAGCGGCCCTCTAAAGAGCAAACTCAATTTAGATAGGAAAAATTATTTTCGATATTATGATAAATGTTGTTAAAAATGAATTGCTTATATAAATTATCTAGTCAAAAAATAGAAGAAGAAAATATTGAAATTTTTCCTTGAAGGACTCGAATTAAATTACCAATAATTATTACTCAATATTTTTTAATGGGAGAAAGGTGTTTAATTCCAGGATCCCAGTTACTATAAAACTAAAACGTTCTTGCTATGGAACATCCATGCTATAAAATCAATCATGAATAGCGATTTAATATTCCGGAATTTCATGTTTATTTCACAATTTGTGTTACAACATAAAATCCTTTTTATTAAAAAATATTGTTTATTTAATTTAAAATACCATATTTAATACTATAGAGTGTGTAGACCAGGGATGGGCAAAAGGCGGCCCGCGAAGACATCTTATAGGCCCGCCGCATAAACTAGAACACATTAAGTTTCAAGGATCACATTTATAAAATTCGAATCGAAAAGAAAAACTAAAATAATGGATACTTTGTAGTGTAAAATAATGGATGTTGTCGCCTAGTATACACGTACACTACCGAGTTACTCCAAATTTTGATATTATTATTTGTTTGTTTTTACAAACTTAATTACGTAATTAAGTTACCTAATATTTTGATAACATTCTGATATAATAAGTTATTAGCAATCAATCAGTTTGATAAAATACTTATATTTTTAAAGAAAATTATCTGAATTTATTAATTCTTAAGACGAATTATTTTCTAATGTTTCTAATGAAAAAATAGTTTCTACGGATGCATTTGAATTCTTTGCATACAAACAAAAACTAAAAAAATAACACAAGTAACGTATATTTTTAAAATAATATTGATAAAGAATATATTCTTTGTGTAAGTATCACAAAAGTGGCTACACACGTTAGCGAGATTGACAAGAACATGTGAAGAAAAATTGGCGCAACCATTATTCTTGTCCCGTGTGATGGTGAGAGGAATATGTTTGTGCAAAAATCAATCTTGCTTGAACATGAGTAGTCATTTTATGTCAAAATAGTTTTTATTAATTGTTAATGGAGTAGCTAATGTTATCATCAATAATTTCATTACATAATTACGGCGCCATAGGTTAAATTCGCCCGTAGGTACTTTTCAATTTTCATACGGCCCGCTTCAACCTGAAGATTGTCTATCCGACCCGCGGCAGAAAATAATTGCCCCCTCATGGTGTAGACTGTTGAAATGCATGAAAACTTTTAACAATTTTAACATACTGTATACATGTATATGCAAATGCTAAACATTTATTTTACAATTAGTAAATTACATGATACTATACAGAACATAAAAAGAAAGAAATATGCTTTTTTGATCCGTATTTTATTTTCTAAAAAAATTATAAATATAAATAAAATAGAATTACTAGAGTAAGAACATGTCAACTTTTATGAAGGTAAGAATATCTAAGACTGATAAATCTTGATGGTTAAAAGATGTTTGATACCAGTTTGTTTAAAACAATAATAATCATAAATATATATTATAAATTTCATTGACCGGATTTGTCACATGGAGACTCTTTTTGTTAGAAAGAGTCTCCATGTGACAATAATCATAAATATATATTATAAATTTCATTGACCGGATTTGTCACATGGAGACTCTTCCATCGGTTTTCATCCAAAAGATCCGGAATCAAGTCCAGAATAGAAATCGTATTCCATCTGTTGAAAAAATTTATGCAGTCGGATCTATATTTTCATTTACTGAAAGCGACAGAGGTTGTATTAAGAGTTTTAATCTTTTGAAGAAAGAAAAACGAAGTGAGAAAAGTATAGGGAAGATGCCTGGTGAATCATTCTTCCATTAATGACTTGCCAGAGAATGTCCGATAGGTTAGTAGTGGAAGAATGTCTACTACTGACTAGTGGAGAAGGTTTGACAAGTTACTAAGAAAAATGAACCACTCTATCTCCTGTTACAACACGTGTGTAAGACGATAAATTCTAGTCTCACAGTCCGGCTGACCAATCCACGGATAGATGATGTGGCATGATCTGTCATTTCATTTTCATCACTTATCAAGACTGAAAAAGCAGGTCAAATGATCGCAGTGGAAGTGTGCTTTGTTTCCATTCAAGAGAATACAGATTCAATTCCTGGGTAACGCGTAACGGCATACCTACAGGGATGTAGTGGGTATTATACTTCCACTCATAAAGCCGAGTACTAACACGTTGGTATGCCATGCAGGAGGACCCGAGTTCTTGTCTCAGATTACATTAGGTTAGATCAGTCTGTCCAATTATAATGAACCCGAGGGTCATAACCGTATTTACTAGAGATATGGAGGGCTGCAGTTACAAAAAAGGGCTCCCCCTTTTTTGTAACTGCGGCCCTCCATGCTTCATGCTTTGGTACTTGATACGCTAGTGTCTCAACAAACGGAACGCATAAATATAATGCTTTTTGGAAACCAATTTTATTTCCAGATTAATAAACTTTATTACAAAATATATTTATCAGATTGCATCCAATAAACATGTTAACAAAAAGTTATAAAATATAAATAGTTAAAAATACAAAAAGTATGTATGTACAGTACCTGTTTAATGTAATAAATGAGGGCGGCAGCAGTATTTACAAGGGCTGGATATTTACATCCATTCCTGTAGTAGCTATCAACAGAATACGTAAAAGAGAAGAATCTCCAAGGCAGATTCTGAATCGATTCTTAACTATTTTCATATAAGAAAATGCACTTGTGTATAAGTACTACCAAATGTTGATATTACTTTCCAACCAAAATCATAAAAGTTAGGAAAACGTTCCTTAAACAGAGCAGTTTATCCATGTGATTTGTTATGAAAGTGCATTTTCCCACTGCTACTAATATACTGGATTTTCATTTACGTTATCTCATTCATTTTACAAATGCAATGAACTTGTAGTAAAATAAAAATTAAATTAAACAGTAAAAAAAAATTAAAACAGAATCTCACAACAATGGTCACACAATCACTGAAATGGTGAGTGTTAGAAATCAAAAAATAACTAAAATACAGTCACAATTCAAAACTTTAAACTGAAATAGCTAAAACCACGGTCTATAAATATATATGGTCATCCCAGTCCTACCGATAACAAAGGAAAAACTGTTAAGACCTAGATTTTAATCACCAGGGCGGCGTTGTTGTCACACCTAGTATAATAGCAGACGAATCTGTATAGAGCAGGGGTGTGTAATATTTAATTTTATTAACAACAACTATATACAAATTATCTTATTTTGTATAATAAAAATCAGTCTTGTAGCTCCGTCTTTTTAAATATTTGGACCTTACAATTAAAGATATAACACTTTGAATTATACCAAACTATATCATGTTATCGATAATAAACAATATTTTTTCATTTTTAATTTTTTCCATAATTTTGCTATTTTATCCAAATACGTATACACTGTATTTACATATTTCGAAAGTTGCAGCATCCCATGATTTCAAGTCACGAGCCGCCACTGGTTGTATGAATTCAAGATTCTTTTCAGAGAAAAATACTCTAATTTGTGAAGTATTCTGTTATTTCATTAAAACTGAAATAATTTTTAATCCAGAATATTTTATTAGAAAAAATAAAATCAAGTAGATAATGTTTCCGACGATTTAGGATCCTATACACATTTTTCTTGAAGTTTAAGTGAATTTAACTGATTAGCTGACAATGATGATTTTCAAGTTCTCTATTTGATTATTATGGAAAAATGAACAAATGTGAGATAATTAATAGAATGTTTTGCATATAAAACAATATAAAAACTTAATAAACTGAAATTCTTCCGAACTTAGGAACTGTGGAGACGCACGATACCCAACGGAGTCAGAATGCATGACGATTATCTGGAATTTGATATTTGTATTTTTTTTCTTTTTTTTTATAAAAATGCTTAATTTTGGATCGACAAATTGGTTGGTAGGCGTCGTCTCCCCAAGCGAGAGGACATGGCTTACAATCACCCACAACGAAATATATTAGTCAGATCGACGCCTTGTTAAAAGATTTGTTATCTTACTAATCACGAAATAAAAGTTCTTTTCGTTAAAGGAAGCAGAAATTTATCTAAGTTTTGCATGCACACAAAATTAGGAAAGAGAAGCTGGATCAACACGGGACATTCCTAATTATCAGATCGAATACCCATCCTATTGCAGGAAATCCCTTACCCGCACAGCGGACATTTTCTTGATAGATGGGGATTTCAGAGGAGGAGAGAGGCAGAGGAAACATAACAGGATGCACTCACCTCCGATTTGGTTGGGGAGTCGAATCGAAACCTCTAGAGAAGTAAACGCAATCGCCTTCAGTCCTGAAAACGTCCAGCCTAAATCGTGAGAAGTGTCCACCGAATCAAAAGAAAAAAAGAGAACTTTGTGCGATATCTTTGTTCTTTATATCTACGGACGTTTCCAACTCATAACAAGAGAGAAAAAGGTAAAGAGAAAGAAGAGACGGAAAATTAAAAGAAGAAAAAATGACTTTATTCATTGAAGATCATCTCTCAATAATTTGTAAAAGGTATTTATCCTCCTCGAGTAATTTATATAACTAACAATTTGTAAAGAACTCTCCATTTACAATAAACGTGTATTAAAGTTGTTGTTTGAGTCAGTTTTGTGTCGAAACACTTCGCTATTCTACACGAAGCCCACAACCCCACAAAAGGTTAAGACTTGAGTTGTCGAATCTAAATCCAGTAACGCCCAGATAAATCGCAGGAAAGAGAAAAAATTATGTAACTTCGCAAAGCTAAGTCACAGTTCTTTGAAAATTATGTAACTTCGCAAAGCTAAGTCACAGTTCTTTGAAAATTATGTAACTTCGCAAATTTAAGTCACATCTAAAATCATTTAAATATATTTAAAAATTTTGCAGAAAAAAAAGTAAAAAACTCGATTTGGAGCTCTATAACTTGAGAATGGAACCCCATCCCCAGATGGGATTTTTCACCATTGAACTCAGGCGCCTTTAATTAGGAGGTTAAGACAAAAGGGGTCGATTTTCCGTTGCGAATTTTTATTCTAGTACCTAATATAAGTACTTATCATCTTCAATATCTGTAATAGAGTTTCTAGGCTTTCGAATGTTTAATTGTAGATAGACCTATCAATTATGGTTTAAAAGTTTTAAAATATTTTACTGGCTTTATCACTGACATTATGTGAAGAAAGGAAAGTAGAACACGCTAAAAATGTCTGAAAGCAAATCATGATAATTTAGTAATCAATCAGCAAGTGATAAGAATGAATTTGTGTAAGTTTTGGTTTTGTTTTGTGAAATATCGAGTCGTTATCAAAATGGCATTCAAGATAAACTGTGGAAAAATTAAATTTAGTTATCAGAGATATTATTTCGATTCAAGAAAAGTTTATATTAATAAACACAGCAATCAAATGTTACCAATTGTTGGGCTAACGTATAATTATATATTATTCACCTATAGTAACATCTATTATAGTAGAAGTGAAAACACTGCAGCGATAAGGTTAAGTATCCTACGCATCTTAAGCCCGTGACACACTGAACGCGACGCGAAGCGAAGCATTAGAAAGCAACTTCGCGCGATTACGCGCGTACACACTGTACGCGCGTGTGTCTTGGACTAGCTTTTCCTGTGCGGCTACTCGAGTTAACGCGCGCGTGGCCGCGCAAAGGAGATGAAAATGTTGAACTTTGACCAATCAGCACGCGCGAACAATACAGTGCGGCAAGAAGCGAAGGAATAAATCAACCAATAGAAACGAATGTTTTATTAACTTGGAAAATGACGAAAGATCAATCGTGTGGTTGGGATTCAGATATAGAATTTGTTTTAGAAGTACAAAAAAGATCATATCTTTATATGAAATTAAAATAATACCGAAAATATACGATCACTTCATCCTAATAACAAATCAACCACATTCCGCCAACGACCTCTATCGGCAAATCCACGAAACATGCGAAGTAACTCGACTGCAATGTAGACAGGCTGCGGCGCAGTGCAACGCGAAGCGAAGGATGCAAATTTTCTGTCATCTTTGCTTCGCTTCGCTTCGTGTCGCGTTCAGTGTGTCACGGCCTTTATACTGAACTCAAAGAATGTAATAACCTTAAAAAATTCTTGAGGGCTTTTTATTTGATGAAATTAAATATATATTCTTCTTAAATTATCAATAAAATAGTCATTTGTCCCGATTAAAATGAAAACAATCTAATTTAAAAGAATTATTTTGTGTTGTATCAAAATATCGATTTTATTAATGGATTTATTTCAAAATTTTCGATAGTTAACAATGAAAAATATATATATACGTATACTGTATATAAAATAAAAACCGCTCAAACAGAATAACGTCAAAATATCGATTTTATTAATGGATTTATTTCAAAATTTTCGATAGTTAACAATGAAAAAAATATATATATACGTATATATAAAATAAAAACCGCTCAAACAGAATAACTCTATGACATCCTGGTTCAAACATGCTAAAACATAAATTTTTATTTTCCATTTTATACGTTTCAGATATACAGTATATCTAGCTCTAAGAATATATTATCCAGTTCAGAGCCGATTCAAGATATGATCGAGCGGAGGGTCCACTCGGGGCGACGAAATTTAAGAGGCGCAAAAATGCGCTGGCACAATTTATATTTTGTTATTATTATTATTATTATTGTAGTAAAAGAGAATTATTTTTTACACATAATTTAAATGATAAGCGAACTAGGCGGCTTTAAAAGTGATGACATGAGGTGGCGCAACAAAAATTTTCTCTGGGAGCACTGAAAGCTCTAGAGCAGGCTCTGGTTCAGTTGTTTACAGGTAAATAATGGAAGTTAAAGAATATATGTAATAAAACACTAATATAAAAATAATTCCTATTCTCTACTATTTTATTTATTTTTAAGTAAAATTAGTGAAAATAATTTTTAAATAAAAAAGAAGGGTTTTCAAATTTGTGGCATTAAAGTCAGTTGACATTACAGCGAGTACGTGAAACATGTGCGTTTAAACATGAAGATCACCATGGCCACGGTAATGACCTCGTTAGCGCACGTCAATATTCGCACGAGTCTGCCGAATAGATGGCGCGCTAAACGCACGTGTCTATACAAGCTGAGTGAACCGACGTCAATATTCGCACGAGTCTGCCGAATAGATGGCGCGTTAAACGCACGTGTCTATACAGGCTGAGAGAACCAATAGAAATCGGAGTATCACTTACGCCTCAATTTTAATCTTGTTTGTATTATTGTTGCATAGTTTTCATGTAACAGATCTTCACATTTATAAGGAGATAGAACTCTAGACTCATTACGTATTTTTCTGCAAAATAAATCAAATGTGTGATTAATTAGGCATAACATACTAATTGCCACATCAAAATGATCACATATTTTGGCTATTGATAAAAGTTTAGATGATGTAATTTTAATATATTTTTCGTGAATCATCGTCAAGCTTCCTTAATTAAACACTTAGTTGATATAAAATTAATAATAATCACACAGATTTACAAAAAATTTTTCTCATACACAACTTATCAAAATGGAGGACGTATACACTGCAGTAAAATAAGTTGACTGCTGTCATTGGTTAATCAGTCAATATGCATGGCCGTCCATGATTGGCTTCCTCCAAATACGCACGCCGATATGTGAACAATAAGAAATGCGGTTACTCGAGCATGTATGCGTATTTCGCGGGGCCAGAGTAGAGGTTTAAGGAGTAGTAGCACTCAGCAGTATATCGGGTCACTATTTTTCAATGCGCATGTCTGCATCCGCCATATTCCTGTAGGGTCACAAGCTATAGCTCCCACGGGAGGGTAAGCGGGAGCTGGGTGACCGGTGAAGTTTTACAAAAGTTCCAGCACTAGGAAAAGTCAATATATTACCAATAAACAAATAAAAATATAAAATTCATACAAAACTAAATTACTTATATAAACAAAAATAAGTTATTATATGTATAACTTAAATATTTATTTTCCCTAGGTTTTTCTTTGGCAAGCTGGTTAATAATATCACATGTATTTAAAGAATTAAATAAATGACTCCCTATGGACAAAATACTTAAATCATTTAATTTGCCCTGTCCCAAAGAAGAGCGTAAATCATTTTTT
>AYEL01074335.1:0-49628 GCA_000484575.1 Olivierus martensii | reverse complement strand
TATTCCCAGCAATTCTATTTTTTCAATTATGAGTTGAATTAAAAGATTCTTGGGCTCAGAAAATTTAAGAAATGCATTTTCATAAGTCTGGCTGATTAATTTTTGAAAAATCTGAAATGAATTAACTATAATATGAATTAATATATTCTGGGGCCATTTTAGTTGTCCTCTGTCTGATAAAATTAAATATTTAAAAATTCCTTCAGGACATTCTAGCTCTAAAAAGAAAATTCTAAAAAATCACACTGTTATTCTTATATATAATAGCAACCAAACGAAAAACAAGCATGCGTTTTAATGGCGTCTGAGAATGGAAAGATCTTAAAGCATTAGAAATTATGTTTAATTTACTATTAGAAGAATATTCACTTATCTATTTTATTCAAGATGAGATATAGAAATCTTCTGAAGCAAGTATAAGCTCTCAAATTATATAAAAACGGACAAATTACAGAGAAATTGAGTAAAACACATTACCGTATATTACCGTAAGTAAGATCTCGTTGGTGACGTCACGACTGCTTTTTGTTCCAGATGGCTCTTAATATATCCATTGTTTCAAAGAAAAAGTAAAAACATTACAAACTCTTTGTCTATTTTGATAACTTAACCAATGATATTAAATAATATATGCTTATTTACTACAGAAAATTAAAACTGATATTCAAGATGTTCAACAGACTCCTTCAACATCATGCATCAGTTTAAATGACAACCTAAATAGCCACACTTGCATGTGAATTGAATGCTCTGTCACCAGAAAAGAAAAAAACTTAAAAGAAATGTGAAGACTCTTTAATAAAGACTGTGGTGCAGAAATGCCAAGATTTCCACAATGAAAGAATTAAAGAACTGAAACCGAGGAAACACAAGAGAGACATGAACAGTAAATTGCAACATTATTTTGGTGATTTTTCACTAGAACTGTTTAAAAATGAAATAAGTAACAAGGATTTAAAAAGCATGGTACCAGATATAGTGAAGCCATCCAACAATTTTCTTTAACTTTTTATTTTTATTCTTCAAGAAATTATAAATATGCTTAGACTTTGTTCAAATTGCCTCACCCAAAAATACATAGGTTATTTATCAAAATTTAAATGTGAGGCAGATTTCATAATAAAAATATTTAATTATTTAGGAAGAAATTTATCTGGAAAAAACTGGTTGAAGACTATGCTTTAATCATTGATTCTATGTCACTAAGAAAGCAAGTCAATAGGATTCAGTACACTCACAATATTCAGGTTATGTTGAGATGGCTGGACTTATACATGAAGAAGCTACATTAACAACAAAGCTATCAGTATTTCTTCTTGTTACCTTGAACAAATTTTAAGTGTCCTATTGCATATTTCTTTGTTGATAAGATAAATTCTAATGTTCAAGCCCAGCTTGTAAGCCCATGTCTAACTAAACTTTATGATGTAGGCATAAAGAGAGTTTTGGTGGCTGCCACTGATGTTGGCATAAAGTTAATCAAGTTATTCATCACATGTCTGTTACATGTGATGAATAACTTGATGCATGTGATGGACTTTATGCTGATTTAAATACTTTTACTGAACTTGTGGTTTTTCTTGTGACAATATGAAATATTATTTTTATATATTCAACTGGATAAAGTAAAATATGCATGAAATGCAGCTAATGAAATCGATAATTAAGCTTTACTTGAACATTAGGTTAACTTTTAATTATAAGCTTTCCATCAATAAAAGTTTTGACTCAAGTATTTTTTTATTAATCTATTTCCTAGTAAAATCAAATGTGTTTATATTTTATTAAAGTTATGACAGCAAAGGAGTTAAATATTTTGACTTTCTAATCTAATTTTGCAATAATTTAACAGACAAATTTAAAGAATCTGCAATTATTACATTGAAAACAGTTAAATAACCAGAACAATCAGATTTAAGAGGGAGTATAATTTTCCTATATATTGTAAATACACACTACAACACGAATCTTGCCCATCAAGCCTGGTGAAACTAGTCGAGCATTCCGGCTTCACTTTTAAGGCAGCAGTGCTACCTCCAGTTATGTTTAGAGCTCAATGAAAAATATCCGAATATGCAAAATTTATGTCATACATGGTTAGGATAGTGATGAGCAAACTACGGCCCGCGGTCCGTGCATAAGTGTAAGTTTTTTTAAAAATTTTACCGCAAAAATGTTAAAATTACATAAACACGCAACATAATTAATTAATTAAATTTAGATTTTGTACGCTAAAACGCCTCCTTTAAAAAAAATCTGGAGCGTGCCCCACTCGACTTTCCGATATTTTTGAATGTACAGTAAGATCCTGCTTAACGCTATTTCGATATACAGTAACGCGGTTTTTTCGAATTCGATATTTTTCCTTTTATTCACTTTGGTGCGGTTTTTCAAACCGTTATACTCATATAAATCAAAAATCGCACGAACACGAATAAGTTAGCGTTTCTAAAGATAAGAAGCAAAAGGAACTTGCAACGGATTTTTTCAAAACAAGTTTAGCCTCTATTACAGAAATCATAAATCAGTTTAAACATAATGATCCAAATTTTGATAGAAGGTCAAAGGCAAGACGAAGTGTCATGGGTTGCGATGTCTGTCTATCAACAATTGCTTGCTGAACGAAAGAGAAAAAGGCAAACGACATTAGATGACTTCTTAATTAAAGAAAAAACAAAAAGTGTCAAATGAGGAAGGTTTTTTTCTCATCACAAACATAAATTATTTACTCGAATATTTTTGATTTTCAGGAATGATTTTATGAATACAAATCGATATTAGCAATAAAAAATGTCTATAATTAATGTAATACAATAATAATACATGTTACAAAATAAAATAAAAAATAATACGTATATTTTTTTAATTCATTATCCCGTTTCACCTATTTCCCTTATTTACATGTTAAGATGACCTCGTTTAACGCTGTTTCATTTAGCGCTTGGTTTTGTTGGAATATATTCCCCGCGTTAAACGGGGTCTTACTGTATAACTTATTGGGGCAACGGATTTTGAGGCAATGGTAATGGTAGGGAGCGGCCGTGAAAATTCATTGAAAACGGAACATTGATTTTCGGCATGATCGCAGTATTTTTCTCTACTATAAATACCCCATGTATCAGAAAGTAAAAACATTTTTTTTACATGCGGCCTGCTAGAGACCTTACAGAAGTACGTGTGGCCCGCGGTTAGAAAAGTTTGCCCACCATTAGGGTAGGAGGTTAAGCCGCCATATCACACGAGGGATATACAGGGTGGTCCAAAATTATTGAGCGCATTTCATGTTTAAAAAGAAAAATGAGGTATGTATATGTTTATTGTTTTCTTCGAAAGACAATGTAAAACAGTTTTACACAACAAAATTTTAAACATTAAATAACTTCCACATAAGCCGGTAGATGGCGCGACATTTCACAAGAAAAATTTACTAATTGCATCAGTCTGCAAATGGCTACCGTACAGGAAAAAGCAATGTGCGTTTTGAGGTTCCATGAAAGCAAATCCGTTGTAACTGCTCAGAGACGTTTTCGTTTAGAATACTCAAATCGTCGTCCTCCAAGTAAGGATTCTATTAAACAAATTGGTACCAACAATTTAAGGACACGGGAAATGTGGAACATAGGAAAGGCGCTGGTAGGCCATCGACCTCAACCGAGAATATTGATCGCGTGTGGGAAGCTTTTATGAGAAACCCGAGTGCATCGACTCTGTAACTGCTCAGAGACGTTTTCGTTTAGAATACTCAAATCGTCGTCCTCCAAGTAAGGATTCTATTAAACAAATTGGTACCAACAATTTAAGGACACGGGAAATGTGGAACATAGGAAAGGCGCTGGTAGGCCATCGACCTCAACCGAGAATATTGATCGCGTGTGGGAAGCTTTTATGAGAAACCCGAGTGCATCGACTCGTCGTGCCAGTTTGCAGCTCGGAATACCGAGAACAACTGTTATGAGAATTTTGCATAAACGTCTCAAACTTCATCCATATAAAGTGCAATTATTGCTCGAATTGAAACCAAACGACAAACCTAAACGTTTCGATTTCGCCATGCATATTCTTAACAAAATCGACGAAGACAACTCTTACTTACAAAACGTCATCTTCTCCGATGAAGCAACTTTCCATGTTTCTGGTTATGTGAACCGTCATAACTGTCGGATCTGGAGAACTGAACCTCCTCATGCAGTAAGAGAAAAAGCACACAGTAGCCCAAAAGTGAATGTTTGGTGCGCATTGGCTGCAGATGAAATCTTCGGACCATTTTTCTTCATCGAACAGACAGTGACAAGCGTTACATATCTGGACATGCTACAGTGCTATGCTTTTCCTCAATTTGAACGCCGCCAGCCTCGAGTTATGTTTCAACAAGATGGCGCTCCACCACACTGGGGTTCCGTAGTTCGAACGGAGCTGGACAAAACATTTCCTGATCGTTGGATCGGTCGTGGTGGGCCGATACCATGGTCATCAAGATCCCCGACATTACACCTCTTGACTTTTTCTTTTGGGGTATGTTAAGGACCGAGTGTACGCAACTCCAGTTTCGGATATCGATCACCTAAAACGACGAATCACTGAAGTCATTGGAGGAATACCTGCTGAAATGCTGCAAAACACTTGGCGTGAAATTGAATATCAGCTGGATATTTTGCATGCCACAAATGGAGCTCATGTGGAAGTTATTTAATGTTTAAAATTTTGTTCTGTAAAACTGTTTTAAATTTTTCTTTCCAAGAAAACAATAAACATGCACGCTATCTCATTTTGTTCTTTTTTTCAAACATGAAATGCGCTCAATAATTTTGGACCACCCTGTATTGCTCACCATGGGTCGTTCATAATCTTGGTAGAATTAGCTATCAAATGAAGGATAGAGTTCAACGAGCTGAGCTGGACCACTGTTGAAAATATTTGGAAGTTTGGGATTCGGAAATTAATTCCTGATCCTTCAGAATGGAAGTACAGATGTTTCCTCTGTGGGTTTTTCTTTCCAAGAAAACAATAAACATGCACGTATCTCATTTTGTTCTTTTTTTCAAACATGAAATGCGCTCAATAATTTTGGACCACCCTGTATTTTCAACGGATGCACTCATAAATTTTACAACGCATGAGAAAAGCCGAGGGGGAAAATCTCGCGATTTAAGATTCCACGCTTCAATACAAAAAAAATACGCTTTTTTATAATTATAATCGTTTCTGAAAAAAGCTTATCGTTTCGTAGCGCTGCAGTCGCCAATTTCACATCGCTTTGCCGAGTGTATATTGATAAATAAACAATTAAATTTTTAATTATATTTGCAAAAAAAAACTTTTGATAAATTTCTTGATTCTTAGATACTTCAATAAATTCTTGATCTGATTTTTAGATTTTTATTTAAACCGTTTTTTAAGTTTGTAAATCATAATGAAAGCTGTTCCGGCGCGCAGCTATCTTCTTATTTTATATATACTGTACAAAAAATTTAAAACAATTTCAAAAAAACAGATATAATTTTTTTCGCTACCAATTTGCATTTATTTTTGTTTGTCTCAAAAATGGTATTTTTGTTAATTCTTGCACGCCTTGCAATAAACTAGCGCCCCACAGTTTGGAAAACACTGAATTTGGCATTCACGAATTGAGAAGTCAAGAGTTTTTTGTAGGTGACTTTTTAGAAGTCAGACTTTTTCCACGTGACAACCAACTGATTGCCTACTGCTGATATAGTATGTTGAGGCCCCCTTAATGTAGCAAACAAATGTACAGTATGTGGCCCAGATTAAACAACGTTTATAAACAGTCGGAAAGCAGCGCTCCAAGTGGGAGAAAGAAGAAACACATTCTTAAAAATTGGAGCTACTTTTAACAAAAGACTGGAAGCCGATGACTAGGCTTGTCTATCCTTGTTGTAGGCTATGGCAAATTCAGCCGCCATTTTATATCCTTCTGCTGATCGATAATCGTGGATAAGTTTATAGAAAGTAAACCATAATACTATATTTCTTTTCTAATTTATAAATGCAGATGTTTCTTACCTGGCAAACAAAGATCGTATTTGGAAAAATTTTCCTTCTAATATTTTAATCACTTCTATTTATCTCTAATTTCTTTTACCTTGCGACAAAGGAAATAATCAATGATCTTTAACTGTTCGATTAGAACAATTTACAGTTCTATAATAAGGCATGTTCTTAAAAAATAACCAGAAAGCTTATCAACTCAATGATAATTCCCTATCTAACAGGATATAAAATGGCCTATTTGGCGGCATCTGGTAGCGCAAAGAATTGCGTTGCTCTAAGCTGTACAAATTACTTGCGACCTCTTGCGGAAAAGAAATTAATAGAACACAGTCACAGTTTAGAGGAATAAGTGTATAGTGTTATTTGGTGAGAATTTTTAATTTTTTATGTTATTTTTATCAAATTTCAATTTACTGCATTAAAGAAATAGTGCTTATATTTGAATTTTAATAATAATATAATTCTGAAAATTCAAAAATGAAAGTTTATGAATTGTACCCTCGTTGTTATTGAATGTTAGTATGATTAAATTAATTTTTTTTTATTTGCTGAAATTATAAGTAAATATTACACAAAATATAATGCAAATAAAATAATATTTCAAATATGACATGTTAAAAATTTACATTTGTTTATTATAGGATAGAATAACAGAAATTGACGCTTTATAGTTGGATATGCCAACTCGTTTTGGTTTAACAAGTAACATTTAAAATAGCAAAATGTGTACGAAATATTCAGTATCGAATATCATATTTCAAAATGTTTTATGAAAAATTTTAAACCTTTATTTATTATTAAATTATCTTTAAATATATATTTCAATGGACCTACCAATTAATCAAGAGGTAGAGAAAGATGAAGTGAAAACGGACATTGTAGAGCAAAAAATAGACTGTACTGAATTAAAAGTAGAGAACAAGAATTCCACTACTCCAGGTATGGATGAAAAAAGGATTGTTTGTCAAATAAAACTAAAAAATTCAGAAAATACAGAAAAGTCTGATATAAATAAAATTAAGGGAACAAATTTAGGAACTTTTGTTAATAAGGATGTAAAGGATCTAACAAATGAAACTACTACAGATTTACAAATTCCAAAAATTGTGTCTGATCCTTCAAGTAGTAATAGTGGATTAAAACTAAGAGTAGCATTGACAGATCTAAAGATGCCCATTATAAAATCAGAAAGTTCTAAAAGTATAGATATAAAAAAACCCATATCTGAAACTCAGGGTGATGCTTTACAACTGGTCAAAGAATCTGTTTCAGAGATTAGTTCAAAAACAGAAGATTCTGGAGTTATTCAAGAAGTAACTTCACCAAAACTATCGGGAAACTTTTTTCTGAAGCTGAAACAAGAAGGAAGAGCTAAGATGTCTGCTCCATCTAAAGGTGATCCTAAACAAAATGAAGCATTATTGAAATTAGTCATGAGTAAGGAATCTAATACAAGTGGAGTAATGATGAAACCATCAGACCAGTTTGCAAGAGCAAAAGCAGGTGGTATGTCTGCTAAAATAGCTAATTTAAAAAGTATGTTAAATAGTGTAATGAAAACTTCTCTTAGTCAGGTGTTAAGAACAAAAATTGATACAAAAACAGAAGATAAAATTCATGAAGATGAAAAGAGGTCTATAATGACTGATAAAGAAGAATCCATAAAGAAATTATCTGACACTGAAAAAAATATCAGTTCACTAAACATCAAGCCTGTTGAAAATAGAGATTGTAATTTAAATGTTAAAGATACTTTTAAAGATGTAACTTCACATATTGCTACAAGAAAAAGTTGTTCTTCAGATATTTTAAAACCAATGATCAATATAAATAGAGCAAGGAAGAGTATGCCATCATGGTCAGTCAAAATTCAGCCTGTTAGTGGGACATCTAAAACATCAATATTACAGCCTGTTGTATTAACAAGAAATCAGGCAGCAAAAAAAGCTATGAAAATGAAAGGTAAAAAACAAAAAAGAAGACATTTTCGAGGAGCAACATACAGTTTATATTTAAGTTCAAAACGAAGGAAAAGACAAAAGAAACAAGAATCTACTGGTGGGATTAAAGACGAAGAATCTAGTATTACAGGAACAGAAACAACTGGAAGTTTTCTAGATTCTGAAGAAGAAGGTGATGGTGGTAGTTTTATTAGTGAAAGCTGTTATACACCATCAGAATCATCTTTCCAGGATGAAGAAATATCTTCAGAACAGAGTAATATATCACCAACGCCATTATGTAAAACAAATATAGATTCAACAAGTGAAGATAAAGTTATTTTAAATAATTCTCAAATTGAAATTCGGAATTCAGAAATGAAAAATGAGCATGAAGAAAAAACAGAAATTAAAGATGAAAATTCAAAATTGAAAAATGACAATCAAGAGAATGTTTTCATTGATAATATTTCCAAAGATCAATTAAATAAAACAGAAGAAACTACTAAATTTAAAGGTTGTGTTAATGAAGGAATAGAATTAATCAAAAATACAATTGTAAAAAATAAGGATAATAAAGATGAAATGGTATTCAGAGAAATTATTCCTGATAGTAAAGAAATTGCCAACACAGCTATTAAATCAAAAATTGATGAAGTAATGCTACCAGTTGAAGATGCTGCAATTCCAGAGACAATTATTACACCTGAAGCAGACTCTGAACAGATAATAGAAAATGCAGCTGTAGAAGAAGAAATAAAGTTAGAAAAAGCCATTTTACAAAATGATCTTGAAATAGATGAGAATACTACAAATTTGAAAGATAAAATAGAAATAGAAGAGACTGCAAACAGTAAGTTTAAATTATTTTTCATAATCTAGTTTTATTATTAATTTTATTTTAAATTAAATTTTTATACTTAAATTATAAATTCATGCTTCTCTTGATCTTGAAGAAAGAAATGAAATAATACACTTCTGATATGTTAATAATTCATTAGACTGTTAATATATAAAACTACTATATATAGTAAGCATAATGTAATATCTATCCAAGCTGCTATATTATACTTAGCAATATATCTTAAGCAATTAGAAATAACTATAAGATCAACTAAATAATAAGCACTCTTTGCAGTATAGTACTCTACTTAACTTTTATTAATTACTATACAAACGTTTTCAATGCATTTCACATCCTCATCAGGTATACAACACTTTAACTTAATTGAATCTAGAGACTTTTACAATAAAAGGATATTGTAAAGTCTCTAGATTCAATTAAGTTAGTGTTGTATACCTGATGAGGATGCAAAACGCATCGAAAATGTCGGTATGATAATTAATAAAAGTTAAGTAGAGTACTATACTGCAAAGAGTGCTTATTGTTTAGTTGGTTATTATATGAAGTTTTTAGCAGTTAAATATGGATAATATAACTATAAGATCTATTAGATTTTATGAGGCACCAAAATAATGGATGTTCATTCTTAACAAAACTGTAGATTATCATATCTGACTATCACTTTTTATTGATCAATGATGTAAAAGTTAATTTAACCTAAATTATAAACAGATTAAATAAGATCTTTGATTTTATAAAATACAATAAATATTTATACATAAATTTACACTTGAATGATTACTAGCTAATTTTTATCTGAATCTTTAAACTTCAGAGAAGAAAGAAGTAACAGCTAGACTATAAAATATAATACAACTGGCTTGGATAATAAATAATGAATACAGGTAATCTTTACTCATGATGGAGTTACATTTGATAACTCCATTGTAGACCAAAAAATTCATAACTTGAAAATGACCCACAATGGTAATAATTTTAATAGTAATAATAAGTAATGGAATATTGAATCCTTCAAAATGGTAAAATTATCTGGATTTGATTCTGGATTCTCTAAGATGATAAAATCTGGAATTGTATCTGGGCTCCAAGGTGTAAAATTATCTGGAATTGAACCTGAATCTCCAAAGTGGTAAGTAATTGTTTTACTAGGCAGCCAAATAAAGTAAAAAAGTATTTCTAATTAATATGCTATGAAAATAAGTTTGGAATATTGTAAGGGCAATTGTAAGATTAGATTATAATATGTCAAATGATTGTAAGTAGGGGATCATCTTGTGAAAAGATGAGGAGGCACCGGAATGTTGTGAGAGCCGCCATGCTGTGTGAGACTGGTGATTGAAACAAAAAAAAAAAAAAAAGAGAGAGAGAGATAATGTTAAAATGAAAGGATAAAAAGCTGATGGATGTTTTTGATTTATTAATTAATTATTATAATTTATTTTGATAAAATATTGTAATACAAATATGTGTTAAACATTATCATTTATGTAAATGACTTGTTGGATAAAGACGACAGGTGGTGTTAGGATCGAGACTGTTGTTCCTGTGGGTGATTGGCAACTGGTGGTGTTTTTGATGTTTGTGGTCGTCTTGTGGAATCGTCATTACTTGTTGTGGAACTGTCATTACTTGTTGCTGAAGACTGTCCGTGGAGAATTGTTTTGATGAGCAATTGGTTTCGCTCCAAGGTTGGAAGATTAGAGCGAAGATTACCGTCGCCAGGAAAAATTCAAGTGATAGTTTTCACGTTTTCAATACTGTCTTTTTTTACTAACGAATTAATAAAGGTTATTACTTTATCATGGAATTTTTAGTGCCTTCTTTTATGCCACGGCTTAAGTTAGAGTTGAGCATAGATTGTCGAATAACGGCTGAAATACAAATTTCATCAAACGCGGGGGATGGGGTCCCGAACCCAAGAGGGCCTGGCCCTCATAATCTGTATATAAATAGAAATATGAATAGAGAACAGTATCATGAGAGATTGGGTGTGTGAAAATGAATGAACAAATGAAAGGAACTATTTCTGAATAAAATATGCAATTATAGATTAGATGTTCTGTGTATGAGCAATACTTTTGAAAGGGATATGCTTTTGAAGAATGACATTGTAGAATAGTGAGTAAATAAGAAATGATGATATGGATAGTGCTAATGAATGAATAAATGTAAAAGTACATGTCAGATTACATGTGGGTGAGTGACAAAATGATTAGATGAGGATGAAGAAGGGACTATAAAAAAATGTTTTTTTCATATATAGTAAACACAAGGGAGATAAAGACAAGTTCTAATGTGAACTGTATGCCATTAAACAAATCTGTGGTAATGAACAAATCATAATAGAAGTGGTTTAAATGACTGGATTGGTGTGGAAAGATTGGTTGGGAGGTATTATGACTCTAGAGTGAATGATAACAGAAAGTTCATGCTGAAGATCTACTGAAGATCATGTCAAGAGAGGTTATTTATTATGAATGTTTTATTTAAACATAAGATTATTCATCAATACACTTGGGAGAGCTATTTGAGATATTAAAAAAATATAATTGACTTAGTATTCCCATTCTATTTATGTTAACTAATATTAATGACAACGAGAGAAAGCAAAGTAGTATTTTAATGAAATTGAATTTAGTTGTAGGTGATGAGAGATTGCAGGGAAAGATTGTGGGACATAGAGTGAGAAATACAGTGGATGATCGGTTAATGAACAATTCGGATAACGAACACTTTTTCGAAAGATTTTTTATGTTTGGTTAACGAATACATGTTCAGATAATGAACACTTCAGAGAACAAACTGTGGGACACTGGGACTGATGGAATGACAGGTCAAGCCCGATGGCTGCGTGGTAAAGCTGTGGCTTAACATTCTGGAGGATCTGGGGATCCCACTCCTCCATTTTTTCAGGAGGGATCTGGGCCTGGCTCGTTGAAGCCCATTCTTCCGGTTGACTCCATCATGGGTGTTGGTCAGCCTGTGATGATGGCAGCTCTATAAATGGCTGCCTCCAGATAAAAATATTCCGTGAGGATATTTCGGCTTAACTAACCTAACAGAATGACAGGCTTAAGCCTTGTGCATTTGTGGACTTATGGGTAAGGATGGAAGAACAGTAATTTTTCCCGATTGAAATGAACTTGGAGACAACATAAAACAAATCAAAGATTTATTTAAAAAGGTAAGAGAGAGATTTTACAATTTTTGGTCTTAGAATAGCACCCATACCAGGTTGAGGTCAATAGGCTTGGGATCTCTACCACCACAATGCTATCAATCACTTCCGAAAAATCCTGAAGGAAAGAGAAAAGCAATCGCTATTGGACAGATTCTTTATCAGAAAATAAACATATAAATGAAAATGCAAGTTTATGTATGTATATATTATTGTTATTACATATGAATAAACGTAGTAAAAAATTATATAATTTTTTATTTGTTTTGGGTCTCCAGAACAAATTAATCAAATTCCCATAAAAACCTATGGTAAATCGATGATCGGTTAACGAACATTTCGGATAACGAACATTGTCTTGGAATAGATTATGTTCGTTAACCGATCACCCACTGTAGAGAGAGAAACTTACAGTTAGATCATAAACTAGTGAATTTAAGGATGAATCTGTTGAATAGATGGAGGAATAGAATATAAGGAGGACAATAAAAATATAAATTCAATTAAAAATGGTGGATCTGCATGGGAAGTAAATAGTGTATGAGAGGAAGGTAAGTATCAAAAGGTTGGGTTCAATAGATAAGTATGTGCACAATATGAAGAATGTGTGAGCAATTTAAAAAGTATATAATGTGTATTGCAAAAAAGTTTTTTGAAGTAAGAGTAGGTAAGAAGAGATATACATGGGAAAAATGATGAGATAGCAAATGTGATGGCAAAAGAGGAATAGAACACACCTTGAAAAATTAAATGGAAATAATAACCAAAAATAGCCCACATACTCTTAACAAAAATAGTATTGTAGAATAAATTTTCTAAGTAATTAATTAAAATAATTTGAGCTAATAAGGATTCATGTATATTAATTAATATCAATTTATTATTATTAATATTAATACAGTAGATCCATACTTGATTCAGATTATGCAGTTTCAAGATATACAGATTTTGTTGACCCATTGAAGACCTTTTCTAGAATTTGGTTACCTCTGTTTGCAGGTGATCTCTGTTTTGATTTCTGACAAGAACAATGGTGTCATCAGTAAACCCTGCAAGAGAACATCTTTTGGGAGTTGATAATTTCAGAGTTTATTGTATAAAATGTTCCAGAGAATAAGCTGCACAGGAACCTTGTGGACGGCCCTGATTAGTTTTCTGAATAATCTGATTACTGATAGTGTTGACAGGAGGACTTCAGATTTATGATTACAGAGATAGCTTTGCAGAAATTTATAAAGATTTGCTGGACACTTCTGTTTTTGAAGTGTATAAAGGATAGTAGCTGGATGCCAGACATTATCAAAATTGCCTTTGAAATCAATAATTAAAACAGCAGTATGTTTGTTATCCTCCTTAGGTTCTTGAATGTATTTAATAACTTTCCGAATAGCCATGTTAGCATTCTTACCATAGCAGAAACCAAATTGATTCTCGTTGAAAAATTTCTTATTACTGGAAAACCAGTTTAATCTTTTAGTAAATAGATTGTCAAGGATCTTGCCAATGATTGGCAAAAGACTAATAGGTTGGTATCTGTTAGACAAGGAAGAGTCACAATTTGGTTTGGGGATGAGTTGGATAGAGGCTTGCTTCCATGAATCAGGGAAGTAACCTTTTAGTTAAACAGATGTTGTAATGAAGGAGAAAAGCATTTGGGATTCCTTAAATGTGTATTTGTACATTTTCCCCATAATTCCATCTTTTCCAGGAGCCTTTTTTGTATTGATCTCATTAAAGATATTTTTAACTTTTTCAATAGTGAAAAGTTTATCATCCTTTGTGGGGATTCCTAACCAAGTCCCTAATCTGTTTCTGTTCATTAGTGTCATTTAGAGGGTTGTCCTCAGGCAAGAGTTCAGTTAAGATAGTGGAAATTGTTTCTTGGACTGTAAGATTATAATTTCCATTTGGAAGTCTTATTGCATCAGGTAGCCTAGTAAGCTTCATTTTATTTCTGACAGTTTTATATGCTTCTGACCATGCATGTCTCACTACAGAATTTTCTCTAAGATTCAGATCTACTTCTATTAATGAGAGTTATTAAAAGTTTGCAGGTATTCATTTTGAAGCATACTTCTTTCTTGATTTAAGTTCTCTTCTAAAAGCCTTCTTCTTTTTCCTAACTTCTATTCTCTTTTTATTGAGGTCCTGTGTCCACCAAGGTAAGTTATTCCTACTTTTGCAGGTAGTACTTGCAGCATTATAAGCGTTAAGGATAATATTGTTGATTTTATCAACAATTTTTGTCAATATCTTTGAAATTGACATTATCTGGAAAGGGATCCAATTATTGGAGATAAAATCCTGGAAGTTATTCCAGTCAGTATAAATCCTATTGCCATTGTTGCTATTAGTAATATTTCCGTTGTCTTTAATTTTAATCCATATAAAATTATGATCACTAATTTTGACGTTATCATCTGTATATTAGTCATAATTGAAGTTACAAAAGGAGTTATTGGCCAAAGTAATATCAATCCAGCTTATTCCAATAACCATTTGAAAGGTAGGAAGAAGACTCAAGTTTATGTAAAAAAGATTATTAGCAAACATGAAGTCAGCAACATCAATTCCTCTTTTGTCCTCAGTAGGACTACCTCAAAAATGGATGACTTTGCATTAAAATCTCCCAAAATGCAAATAGGAGATGGATCAAGAGACCGGGAGAGATCTTCTAAGCAGGAAAATGCTTCAGACATATCTTCATTTGGAACAATGTAAACACTAGCTAAATAAAGTTTAGTGTCATTATAGTGAATATAAACAGTGGTGACAAATTTGTTGCAAAATTTGTCAATAAGAATAATGTCAATATCTTCATTCAGGGCAATAATGATTTGATTTCGTAACTAGCCGTGTTAGGAAAAACCTTGTTGTTTCCAAAAAGGATAATTTTGTTATTTAGTTTATATGGTTCTTGTAGAGCAACAATATCGACATTCTTTTCTTGTGCTAATTTATAAGTGAAGGTAGTAGCAGCCTTGCTTCTTTGTAGATTAATCTGTAATAAAGTTAACTCTCTATAATTTTGTGTAGTCTTAATTTGGTCAGGTCTGCCTGATAAATAACTCTGAAGAAAGTTAGTTCTTAGTACTCAGTTTTCTTAGCAATTTTATGAGAAACCTTTTTGTTGTTGGACAGTTATTTGAGAAAGCATTATGCTTTAAGTTCACTTTCTGTCCCTGTTGTTGCTTTGAATTAAATTTCAAACAGTTGATGCAAGTTGATTGCTTGTAATTATAATCATTTATATAGTGCCTACCAGCACAATGGCTGCATTTCTGCACTTCGTCGCAATGAATTGCTTTGTAGTTATAACCTAAGCATTTATAGCACTTTAAAGTGGAAATGTAGTCATTCACTTTTATTGAAAACCAGGAAACCAAAATTGTTTTCCAACTTATTAAAATATTCCTAATTTTAGATGTAACATTTATTATTAGTCCAAATAAATAATAAACAGCTCTAAGGAAGGAAACAATATATATACTTTAATATTAAATATTATACAATGTACTAGAACAGGGATGAGCAACATGCGGCCCGCGGGCCGGCTCCGGGCTGACACTTTACATCTTCTTCGGACTTTCTTTTGTTTATTTTATTCTTATTTATTTAATGTTATGTTATGTTATGCTTTGTTTTGTTTTTTTGTATCCATTATGTTATTATGAACTATGTTAAAGCCATACAGCTTGAAACTTATATGAAACTATGCCCTCACTCCTCTAGTGACCTATCACACTACTTCTGATAGGAATTCTATTCTTTTCTCGCGCTTTCCTCTTACTAACTCTTCTCACGTCTTTTCAATCCTGTTGGGTCAAACCTCTGAGTATGCCCTTTTATCATCTTTCATCCCTGTATCCCTGTCTGTTAAATGGCACATATACCCCAATATGTTGCATAAATAAACATGTTTAAAGGTTTTGTAATAAGTGCGTTATTTTTAATTAAAAACCATCAGATATTTTTGCCGGACCCTGTATTTGACTTAATTTTTATAACATATTTCTCAGAAATTTGTGTATAGTGCGCCTACAATTATTTGTAGGATTTTAAATGTGCCCCAACTTCAAAAAGTTTGAGAACCACTGCTCTATGCCATGTGGTGGAAAGTTCCTCTGCTGGCCTATCATTAATTATAATACATTGCCTTTATGGTTTTTTCCTCATAAGTTTTGTTGTTTCTTTTATTATGTCTTTTTGAATTTCATGTACTTAATATTTTGGTTTCATTCTAATGAATCCTAATATTATTTTCATATTATTTCTTTGTTAAGGCAATCATTAATTTAGCTGCTGTAATATCATCTTGGTGTTCTTGTAGTCTATCTCTTAAATAATGAATTATCTATCTTAATTATTTTGTCATTCCTATATAATAATAATGTTCATTGGAGTCATAGTTGGACTTGATTGACTCATCGTTAAATGTACTTTGCACTTATTTTTCATTTCTGAGGGCATTAAATAGTCAGGCCTCTTATGCATGTGATCTTTTTATACTGTTTTCTTACAGCTTTTTTAACTGTTCTATTCTCAGCTAGGTGATAAGGAACTTTAATGAACAAATCTTCTTGCAGCCTTGTGAGTTGATTTGATAGTTTACTTGACTATATTTGCTGTGCATTATTCCCACTTTCCTTATCTTTCTTTACTTTATGATATATTGATTGCATAAATATTTTGATACATGTATAAGAATTTTATATTTTACAAAAGTCTCTTGACTAAAAGAAAGTTTTTTTTATCATAGAGACATTAAGTATTTTTTTAGTCATAGAGATGTAAAAAAAACCATTTTTAGTGTGATGTCATAATTTGCTTGACCTCCTTCCCCTACATATATATCATCACAAATCTATTACACTTAACCCCTAACAGCATGATATATTTATGGATACTCTCTTATTTGTTTAATGTAATGAAAATAAATTTGCAGATAATACAAAAAATATTTTAAAATAATACATTCATAAAAACAAAGCATAAAGTGTAAAGTTTAAAAAAAAATTAAATAATTTAATTAAGGAATGAGAAATAATTAATTTTTCTTTAAACTATATTGCTTATAGTGCTTTGTTTTTATGAATGTATTGTATATAATTTAGCAGAGTTTATATTACCAGCTTAATAATATATATGAAAAGAATATATTATTTACTTTACATATATAAAGTTATAATAAATAGTTCATACTTAAATTAATATCAAAACTATTAGCACTTTCTTCAAATTAAAATTGTTTATTCTTTATCTGACATCACAGTTTATAAAGGTTATTGGAACCTTAAAAACTATTCATTAAATGAAAATTCATAAATTGGAAATGCATTTCCCATTAATTCCAATATAAACATTTTTAATTGGTTCTTGGATACCAGAAAGTCACTGTCATTTTACTTATTGAAATTAAAGTATTTCTAAAGCATTAATATAAACATAATTATATATACTATAATATAATAGTTTACAACAGATATCTATTTAGCATATTACTTGCCATTCAGCTTTGAATTTCAAAGCCATTAAGTGCCAAGTGATTTTCAAATTTAATACTAAATTCTTAGTGGCTCTGAAGTTGGCATATTTGTTGGCAATGCTTATTGCAAACAAATATTCCAATTTCAGAGCAACTAAGTGCCAAGGCAAATCACAGTGATTAGGATGTTTATTGTTCTGGTAAGACAATAAACATGCCAATCATTGTGATTTTATTTTTATCAAATAATGTCTTAAATTTATGTAATTCTCAAAAATCTTCATTATGTTAAATTATTAGCAAAAATAAATCCAATTTTCTATTGATGATTTCAATTCTATTTATTAAAATTTCATTAATTATAGATTTTATTATGATAGTTTTTTATTAAAATTAATAGACAAAACAATTTACTTATTTAAATCATTACATTGATTAGATTTAATATTTTTCCATAAACAAAAAAGATACCATCATTTTTCAAATTTATATACAGATAAATATATATTAGAAATTTATATATCTGGAATTTTGTGTAATCATTATAATGAATTCGAAACTTCTTGTTCTTGAAACAGCGAGAAAATTCGAAACTTCTTGTTCGAATGTATGAACCTGATGATGGCTGTATAAAAGCCGAAAACCTTAGTTCATGAAATAAAGAACTGTATTTATTGTTTCTCCACTGTGTTTCAGTGCATTTTTGTGATATTTAAAGTGGTAATCATTATTTTTATAAAGTTTAATAATGATATATAGACAAAATATGTAGAAATCAACTTGCTTCATATTGAATCCACATAGAAAAAACACAAAAAGTTTAAACAGCCTATCAGCAAGTAACAGTTTTAATAGAGTATAACATTTTCGGATCTAAGACCGGTCCCTCTTCAGTACATTTCTACTCTAAGTACAAAATCTTTATCCAGATTAAGATATAGGATAAAGATTTTGTACTTAGAGAAGAAATGTACTGAAGAGGGACCGGTCTTAGGTCCGAAAACGTTATACTCTATTAAAACTGTTACTTGCTGATAGGCTGTTTAAACTTTTGTGTGATATATAGATTCAAAACCTTTTGAAAATACATTACAGATACTCTTATATCAAATACTGTATTCAATACCTAAGCCTCTAATGAAAACAGAAGTCAATTTTGTCTTAAAATCAATTATTCATAGAGTAATTTTGATATACAAGTAAACCTTGCTATAATGTACTAATTGAGATCAGAAAACCAGTGTATTAAACAGAAATACATTAAATGAGTATAGGAATTACATGATAAAAGGTTTTGATTCCAAACAAAAAGTTAATGTTGTATTTCTAAGCCTAATTTATAAAGAAAAATATTTCTCAACTGAAATGCACACAAAAAACAAAGCTCTAAACAGGAAATAAATAAGACCTCCCTAATCAGCCTATAGTCAGAAATAGGAAGTTTAATCCTATAAATTGTCATTAGAAATACCTCATGTTTAAAGCTTTGTTTTTTGTGTGCATTTTGTGAGTGTAAACAGGATGGCTTTAAAGTTCTTATTTCTCAACTGTTTTGGAAAGCATTACATTATTCTATTTTTATTTTATTTCCATTTTAATTATTATTTAACTTTTAACATTAATAATTCACATTTTTTCAACTTAATAGTCATAAAAATGCATCAATAGTAGAATAATAATAAATCAATAGTATTGATTTATTATTATATCATGAATCAATAGTTTCATGATATAATAATTTAACTAAAAGCTATTTTGCCAGATCAATGTCCAAATAAATTTAATTGCATTGTTTGTTAACATATTATTTGTAACAATTAAACTTTTTATTGCATTTTTTTCATTAACAATGCTCTATTGTGAACGAAATACTAGAAGTTAAAATCTAAAACACTTCTTATTTTTTGTATTAATAATATTTTAAATAAATTTTGCTCTATAATTTGATTTTTGCAATATTTTTATTTTAAATTAACAATAAAATTGTAATAATTTTCTATGTCCACAGTTCTATCAATCAAAGATGGGGAAAAACTACATAAAAATCCATAAGTCGAATAAATATATATTCAAAATAGCATACAAAATAATTAATATTGCAGTCTAAAACTTTTATATTAATTTAAATTTTACAAAACTTCTAAGCAAATAACTGCATCATTTATGTAAAGATATTTTAGCAATAAAATTATTTGCAAAGAATATTAGTAAAATTAAAATTGATATAAAACAACCATTGTTTATAGAAATTTTATGCTTTTATAATCATTATTAATTATTTTATATTGTATTTTATTAAAATTAACAAATACAGTACTATTTCATTGATTCTAATATGCTCTAGATTTATTCAAATAATTATCCTTTTTTTTTAATCGAAGGAAATATGGACATGTAATTATTGTATATCTGGAATAAAAATACTGTAAAAGCCCAATTATAAGGCAAAATTTATGTAAATTGTTAATAGCACAAAAAAAAGGTCTTCCTGGAAAAGATATTTTCAGGGAATTGAGATATACTTGATGGATCCAGACTAGTAAAGATAATGTCCAAAGAGAATTATTGCAGGACTCTTTAAAGGAACTCTTTCGAGTACACTTTCCTGGATCTTATTGGTAGTTTAATCTTAATGTCAACCAACCTTTTCCTGGATCTACTTTGATAGAAGGATCATCTTTTTCAGAGGGGGCAATTGGACCTCAATGGGTGTATTTATCATGCCATGAGGGAGGATTGGGATCTTGTTAAGAGGATGATTAATCAATCAAATATTAGATGGATTATAAATAATTTTAAACCCTTCAAGTCTGCAGGGCCAGATGGTATTTTGCCAGTGTTTTTACAACAAGGCATTGGCGTCTCGGCCTTTCCTTTATGCCATGTCCTCAGGGTCTGTTTGGCTTTTGGCTATATTACATGGTCCTGGAGGCAAGTAACAGTTTCTTTTATATCTAAGCCTAGGCGTAGTTCTTACACTGAGGCTAAAGGTGGGTTCACACTACGACCGACTTCACCGACTCGACTGACCGACCGATTCGAGCCAGACCAATCACATTACACCGCCGACTTTTGTTGTTAAGGAAATGTGACATAGAATCATTCAAGTCAGTTGAGTTGGTCATAGTGTGAACCCACCTTAAGTCTTATTGTCCAATCAGCCTGACATCATTCTTATTGAAGATAATGGAAAGGCTGGTGAATAGATTTGTTAGCGATGAGGCTTTAATAAAAACTCCTCTTCATTACAGTCAATTTGAGTATCAGTCTGACAAATTGACTGAAAATGCTCTTCATGAGGTTGTATTAATCATTGAGAGAGCAATTGGATACTAGGAAATTGCCTTAGAAGCATTTCTTGATATCCAAGGGGCATTTGACTCAACTTCTTTTGAACAAATTGGCCTTGCTGATGGAATCTGTTTTTGACAATTATTCATTGGATTGGTTCCATATACTTACAGACAGGGAATTATCCACAAGGGGAGTGCTTTCTCCCCTTCTTTGATGCTTTGTGGTGAATGATCTCTTAACTACACTCGATAGGTGAGGTTTCTTTACTGTTGGGTATTCTGATGACATAGCCATCATTGTGGTGGGAAAGTTTCCCAGGACTGTATTTGAGGTTCTTCAGACAGCTCTCAATACAATTTCTGAATGGTGTGACAAGGTTGGATTGACTGTTAATCCAGCAAAGACTGTAATTATACCTTTTTTATGAAGAAGACAATTGATGGGATTTAGTGAACCATCACTCTTTGGCAAAAGGTTAGTTTTCTACTCAAGTGAAATACCTTGGTGTTATGTTAGACAAGGGATTGACTTGGAAACTATATCTGGAGTTTATTGTTAGGAAAGCCTGTAAAGCCCTATGGACTTGTAAGGATTTTAAGAAAAATGTTCTCAGCTATTGCTGAGAGTTTTAAAATTATTGAAAGTAGTGAAAAGTTAACTGCTTTGAAGAGAGTGTCTGAGTTCCGCCATACCACCTTGCCTTCTGGCCGTCGAGCGTTCGTTGAGTGTCACGTGTTCTACGAAAGAAAAAATTATCGTAAAAGAAAACGAACGAAGTGCTAAATTTTTGTTGATAGAAGTTTGGAAACTAATATTACAGAATACTATATTTTGGTTAATTGTTTATTTTATTCAATCGTTAAGTTTGTTACGTGCAAATGAGGAACACTATAAATGTTTTGACCGTCGAGTGGAGCTGCATTATCCTGTCAGCCGTTGTGGAGTGCTCATCATTAGATGTTTGTTCTTGGTGTTGAGTCAACGTTGTCCACTTGTGAACTTGTTTCAGTATTATTTTGTGGAGTGGTTGTGTTCCGGTCGGAGCGACAGTGTATTGCAGTTTATTTGACAACCGCTGGAACATTGAAGAAAATTGGAGTTTTGTTTATTTTATCTCGACAGGATAATTACAAGAATTTTGGTTACTTAACATATTGTAAACTTTATTTGTTTCATTTATAATAAAGTTTATTTGTTTCAATAATGGAGCAGTGTTTTATGGGCCTCGATCATTTAACCAATTGGCTTGATCGTCTGCTCCAAATGACGTTGCATTTTCCACTCAACCAGTTTTCGACGGGGGTCACTGACACGTGAGTACGTGTCAGTGACCCCACTAGCGATTTACTCGCTCCAATGTCTCGGAGGCAACTGACACTCGTGCGGTCGGTTAGCTGACATCCCACACTACCTCACCCTGTCAGTGGAACAGGTATGCACGCGCGCCCATACTCAGGAAAAAATCAGTCTTGAAACTTTGTGAACGCACCCTGTATAGTTTATATGTAATTTCACAAATGCCCAATATTTAACTTATGACAACATATATCGGTGTGGTTGGTTGATTGTGTTCATCTTAATAAGTGTGTAAATGAATGTAGTTGGCTGATTGTGTTCATCTTAATAAGTGTATAAATGATTTACGTATTTGTATGTTTTATTTCATATTTAATACCTGGGGTTGCAAAAATTTCGAAATGAAAAATAGGGTCACGAAAAATCTCGTAATGAAAAATGGGGTTGTGAATGAAAAAAGTTTGAGAAACGCTGATCTAAATGGTTATAATTTAAGAAAAAGAGAAACTTAGGTACAACGCCATGAACTGCCGGGCAATGCTGGGCACAATCGCAATAATCATGTGGCCATTATGATGGCGATGTGTCTTATTTAGTTAAACAACTAAAACAATAAGGTAAACTTTGTTTATTTTTAGCATATATCTACATTGTTCACCCAGTTTTTACACACAGCCACTTATATTTAGAATTTTATTGCCAGTTATATATTGCATTTCTTTGGCGAAAAATTTTAATTCTGTCAAAGTTTTTGGAAAAGATAAAACACAAAACCCTGTATATAAAAAGATTTTATTATAGCAAACTTTTATTAAAAAATCTAAACTGTTTATTATTATTTTACCTTATCACAAAAATAAATATTAAAAAACCAACTGCAAAAATTTGCAGGTTTCAGCTAGTTTAATAATAATTTAAAGCATGCCATTGCATATTTTTATATCAGAAATTATGTATACTCTACATTGGGTGTCCAAGACCATCTGAACACCCATTTGGAGTGTCTGGATGGCCACATGGTAACACATTAGTGTGACATGCCGATGCATTATTATGTGAACCTGTCGCTACTTTTCATAAGATACTAGACCTGGGACATGAACCTGGATCCAACATTTTATGAAAAGTAGAGGTGGGTTCACCTAGTAATGCGTCAGTGCAGCATGCTGATGTGTTACCATACAGCCATCCAGACATTCCAAATGGATGGTATACGGGTGGTCTGGGACACCTGGTATATAGTGTATAATAATATTTAGATATAACAAATATAAGTAATAATAAATTTCGTACCTGGAAATTTAAAAGATGTTGTCTACAATCATATACTGCTTTTTCTTTTTCTAATATAATTTGTTCAATTTTTTTCTTTAAATGATTTCTTTCTTCTGTTATCTCATTCATCTATAATAAATAACAGAATATCAAATTCTTCCAAATGAAAACAAAATAAAGACTTAAATTTAATACCTGTTTTTTTAATTCACATAATTCTCTTTTAGTTTTTAAAGTAACTGCTTTAATTTTTTTCATTTTATCTTCTGATTCCTTTAATGATAATTGCATAGTTTTAAAATTATCATCATAAGATTCAATTTGATTACCATTCTCCTGTTTTTTACAATTAATACTTTCCAATAATTCATTTTTTTCTTGTAATAATTTTTCAATTGTTTGGTTAAGTTTAAATTTTTCTTCTTCTAAATTTTTTATTTTAGATTCATCATCAACATCCAAAGTGGATTTTATTACATCTAATTCACTATTTAAATTAGGATTTTTTTCTGAATAATTCTTTGACAAACTTTCTGCTTTAATATCTTTTAAGTGCTTATTATATTCCATATCATTTGTTTGTATACTTGAATCTTGTGTTTGTTTATCTTTATTGTATGCAAACTTTTCTAAATTTTGCTTAGTTAATTCCAATTGTTCTTTTAAACCTTCAAATGCTTCTTTCAAATTTTCATATTCATTTTTAGAAGAAATAAGTTGTTCCTCAAGCATTAAAATATGGTTTGACTTTTCATTAATCAGTAAGGTTTTTTCTTGTAATGTTTTTACTGTTTCCTTTTCATATTCATCAAGTTGAGCAACTAAATATTCTATTTTATTTTGCATTTTATTATTCTCTTCTTTAAGAAACTGATTATCTGTTTTATATTGTATATATTTCTCTTCAAAGTTTTCTAATTCAGCAAATTTTTGATTCATAGAAATAAGTGAATTCTTAAATTCTTGATTTTCTTCTTCTAGATCTTTAAGTTTATTAATTTGCTCAGAAACTGTTTTTTGCAGATAATCATTTTCTAAACATATTGTTTTATCTTTATTTTCAATAACTTTTTCCAATTCATTAATTTTTTTTTCTAATTCTCTGTTTGTTTCTTGGAGATATTCATACATTTCCTTATGTTTCTTATTTTCTTCTTCCATAATTTTATAATTTAGAATTAATGGACAATTATTAGATAAATGATAATCCTCATTTTTTAAAGTTTCTAATTCAGTTTTATAGCTTTCTAATTCATTTTGCATAAGATTTATTTTTGTTTTTCCATCTGTTAATTTTGAATCAGCTACTTCAAGATCTTTAATCTTTTCTTGTAATTGGAAATTCAAATCATCAATTTGATTTAATAAAAAATCCATCTGACAATGTATTTTCTCAACTAAATTTGATTTTTCTTGAAATTTTTCTTCAAGCAAGTGTTTGCTTTCATTTATTTCTTTAATATTTTTTTCTAAATTTTTATTAATATTCAAGGCATTTTCTAATTCTTTCTCCAAAATAGATCTTTCTTGTGAAATTATATGTAATGATTTTTTCATTTCTTCAGATTCTTCCTTTATACATTCTATTTTTTTAAGTAATTCTTCTTCTTTATTAGAATCTTTTAATTCATCACTGCAATTAATATTCATTGATATATGATTATTTTCTTGTAAGCAATTCAATCTATATAATTGGAATTCTTGAAATTCTTTATTATTTTCACAAATTTCTTCTGTTTGTATGAGTTTTGAGTTTTTTATAAATTCAAAATTTTTATCAATATTTGTTTCTTCAGAATCATTGGAATAAACTAAAGTTTTAGAACTTTCAATTAGTTTTTCTTTTTCTAAAATTTTCAAATTCAGTTGTTCAATTTGTTGTTTCAAAATAGCATTTTCTATTTTGAATTCTGTTAAAATAGCAGATTCTTGAGACTCTTTAATTTCATCAATTGTTTGAACTTGAGAATCATACATGTTTGTATTTTTAATATTAGTTTCATTTTCTTTTAATGTATTCCCATTTTCATTACTAGATTTTAAGCTATTAATTTCTTGTGTTAAAGTTTCAATCTGAATTAAAAGAGAAATTTTTTCACTTTCTAAAGAAATACATTTTTCAGATATTTCATCTAAAGAAACAAGTTTCTTCTTTTGTTTATTAAAATCATTATTTAATAATTCATTTTCTTTTTCTAATTCATGTAGTTTTGTTCTTAATTTTTCATATTCTAAAGTGCAGGCATGTTCTCGTTCCTCAGCAGAATGTAATTCATTTTCAAGCTTACGTATATGTAACTTATCATTCTCCAAATCTGCCTCAAGTATTTTAACTTCTGTTTTCATTTTATCATTTTCTTCTTTCAGTTCTTTAGCTTCATCTTCCACAAATCTTTGCAGATCTTTAACTTTAACTAATTCTTCAAACATATCCAATTTTTGTTGGATTGCTTTTGAAAGTTCCTTTTCCATATTAGCTATTTTTAAGTTTTTATTTACTTGTTCATTTAGAAAACTTTCCATTTGATTATTAAGTTCATTTAATTCATGTTTTAATGTTTCATTTTCTTGTTTAACATTTCTTAAATTACCAATTATTATTTCTTTATCTTTAACCACATTTTCTAAATTTATTAGTAATGATTCCATTTTGGAATTCAAATCATTTTTCTCTTTAGACAATTCTTCAATTTGAATTAGTAAATCATAATTTTCTTGTTTTAACTGTTCAAAATCCATTTTCTGATCTTCATTTTCATTACTATCAGTAGCCAAATTTGTTTTTTCACTTAATTGTTTTATTTGTAATTTATATGACTCAATTTCATTTTTTGCGATTTCTAATTGTTTTTGATTAATTTTTAATTCTTCTGTGATATTTTTATTTTCTTCTTCTGAAAAGTGCAACTTTTCAGCTAAATTTTCTTTGATTTCAGCAGTATCATTAACTTTACTTAAAAATTCATTTCTCTCTATTTTAAGAATATGAATTTCACCTTTTAGATGTTCAACATCTTTTATTTCTTTATTCATATTTTCTTTCCATAATTTCAATGATTTTAAAGCCTCATCTCTTGCATCTGCCATTACTTGTAGTTCATTTTTCAGTTTCTATAAGAAAAATTATTTTATTTAATATTTGAATATATGTTTCAATAAAATCATGTTATTTAATTGTAAGTTGACTTTTTATCCTAATTTCTCAATGTTTGCAAATACCCATCATCTTAGAATTAGTATCATTCAAGGGAAATTGATAAACAAATCACATTATTAACTGATCAGCTAACTGACTAAGCAGATCAGTTAATAATAGCAGCATCAACTTACTGATTAAGTTTATCAACTACTGTTAAGTGCTATTTTTTTTATAAATACATATATTCTTGTTATCAGCAGTTAGTGAAATATGAGTTATATAAGCTTTCATATAAAATAAAAACTTATATATATAAATAAATAAAATATTTATATATAAAATGCAATAGCTTTATAAATCAAATTATAGTTTATTTATTTATTGTCATTTAAATAAATTATTACAAAAATAGATACTTCCTTGCATAATAGCATGCTCTTTATAGATAATATTCAATATAAAATTTTCATCATTTATTAAATTTTAAAATAATATAGAGCTAATTCATTACATTTTTTCTTTATATATCAGGTGCTTCAATGCTGCTTTTCAACATTTATTGATAACAACATTATCAATCAAAAAATATAATAAAAATATATACACACAAACATTTTATATTTACCTGAATGTTTTGCAAGAAATTGTGGCTAAGCCTACTTTACTGCACTACATGTCGTAATGGGTATAGTGTGTCAGTAAAACAATTGCAGACCAATTAAAGCAAAGTAAAAAATATTATAGCTGTTTATGTATGAAAGAGGATGAATTTTGTATATGTTGGGTTTTTTGATATAAATTTAAAAAGTTTATAAAAATTTAAACTAAAAATTATTGAAATGAAGGAAAAGCATGCCAATAAATATTTTATTAATAAAAATGACAATATTTCAATTAACTTTTTGTTACTTTTGAACTAATTATATGACAACTTCAAAAATGAAAATTTGCATAATTCTTTGTTCTTTTATTAATAATTTTTAAAATATGGTCCAATTTTTTTCATTCATAGCTTTTTTATTCAGAAAACTTTCTGCTATCCAAAAATAACAATTATTTCATTGGAGGGCTAAGATTTCATACAAAAAAAAAATTGTGTTTTTGTTAATGTCATATAAGGAATGAAAAGTTGTAAAAATGTTCACATCATTAGAATGAGAATGAAAAATGTAATAAATGATAAAAATTTTGAAAGATTTTGAAGAAAATTAAGTGAGATTTCACAATGTGAATTTTTTATATATTAATTAGGCTTAATTTCCAATGTCTCCCAGATGTGAAAGGGTTAAAGAAACAAAAATTATTTAACCTTTTCCGCTCCACCAACTCGGCTTCTTAGACACGCGCGCTTTGTATAGCGCTCCTATAACTTGGCAGCCTAGACAAAATTTAAAGCCCAATAATTTCGTTATTTTTGGTTAAATCGAGAAAAAAATGGTTAAAATCTCAATCTCAAAAATCTCAAAATTCAATCATATTTTTCATATTTCTGTCGTGTTACTCAAAAAGTTGATTTTACGTTGATATTTTAATAAATTTTTAATTAACCCTTTAATTCGAACCTAATTCGAATCAATTAACACATTTGTGATCTTTGGACCCCTCCAAAATTCAAGAACAGTTTGTCTGACTTCTTTCGGTACAAGTACCTGATTATGCAACCGATCAACATCCGGTAAGCTCAGCTCCTACGAAGCGGGTGAAAACCTTTCTGCATTAGACTGTACCTATTTAATGTGTTAAATGAGCACGGATAGCAGCATTTACAAGAGATGGATATTTACATCCATTCCTGTCGAAGCTATCCGCAGAATATGTAAAAAAGAAGAATCTCCAAGGCTGGTACTGAATCGATTCTTAAATATCTTCGTGTTAGAAAATGCATTTTCATACAATTAAGTACTACCAAACAGTGATATTACTTTCCGACCAAAATCACAAAAGTTAGGAAAACGTTTGTTAAACAAAGCAGATGTGCACTCATGTGATTTGCTATAAAAAAATCATTTTCCCACCGCTACTAATTGTCAGCCGGATGATGGAGGACGGGGTTGACGGGCCGGGGCCGGGCCCGGACCTCATGATAAATATTTTCAAGGGTTGGGACGGACCCGAGACTCGAACCCGGGTCCTCCAGAGTGGAAAGCCGAAGCGTATCCACTTGCTTCCCACCCCTATAACCGATTTAAAAAATGAATGTGGAAAGCCGAAGCGTATCCAAGCGTTCCACATGCTGCCCACCCCTATAACCGATTTAAAAAATGAATGTGGAAAGCCGAAGCGTATCCAAGCGTTCCACATGCTGCCCACCCCTGCAAGGGGTTGACCCTGCAAGGGGTTGACCCCACCCCTGCAAGGGGGTTGACCCCACCCCTGCAAGGGGGTTGACCCCCTTGCAGGGGTGGCCCCACCCCTGCAAGGGGTTGACCCCACCCCTGCAAGGGGTTGACCCCTTGCAGGGGTGGGCAGCATGTGGAAGGGCTTGTTTCGCCTCGCCAGATAGTATTCTATCTGAATGGAGTGTGGCGTCATCTGTTGACAAAAAAAAATATACTCCATTTTCATCTTCTATTTTACGTTTTTTCTCATTCATTTCACAAATACCACAAACTCATAGTAAAATAAAAATATAATTAAATTAAAACAAAATAAAATTAAAACAGAATCTCACAATAAGGCCTGGAATCCACTACACCTGAAAACACGTCTGAAACTGAAAATTGAAACAGAAAGTGACGCAGCTTCCGGTTTGTACGCGGAATCTTGGCCAGAAACTCACCTGAAAGTACAGTATAAGCTAAGAATCCACTACACCAGAAAACTGAAACTGATAACATAAACTGAAACGAGCAAAGTTATGTTTCAGGTTGCTTTCAGTTTCTGCTTAAGCTCCACATAAACATAAACAAGTCGATAGAACTTTACAGCATAATTTAGTGGTAGAATTTATCTCTTTCGATTGATTGACAAAGATGATCTTCAAAGTTCTATATTTGAATATTATTCAGTGTGGAAAAGTGATATAATTATAATATAATTAATAGGATGTTTATATTACTTTTTATATAATTAATAGGATGTTTTATATACGAAACAATAAAAAATTTAAATATTTGAGAATTCTACCAAGCTTCAGAACGAATATATCGTTGTAGGGGGAAAAAATCTCGTAACTTCGTAAAAATAAGTCGTATCTTATTTAAGTTGATTGTATTCGATTCGGAATGATAAGATACTGTAGATCTAAAGTCGTTTAAAATATCCAATTATCTATAAAAGTTTTGCAGAAAATCATAAAGAAACGTGGGTTTAAAATATCCGATTATCTATAAAAGTTTTGCAGTAAATCATTAAAAAACGTGATACCGAAATATCCTTTATCTATAAAAGTTTTTGCAAAAAATCATAAAAAACGTGATTCTGAGCCCCAAATTTGGAGCCCCATAACTTCAGAATGGGGCTTCTACCCAATATGGGATCTTCACCAATAAACTCGGGAGTGTTTAATTAGGGGAGAAGGTAAAGGGGAGATCGAAATTCCGCTGTGAGTTTTTCTCCTGTCGTAACAAAAACTTTGATCATACTACTTATATTAAACTACAAGATAACCGATCTACAGAATCTTTGTATATTAATCTAGGGATACCAATAAACTCGGGAGTGTTTAATTAGGGGAGAAGGTAAAGGGGAGATCGAAATTCCGCTGTGAGTTTTTCTCCTGTCGTAACAAAAACTTTGATCATACTACTTATATTAAACTACAAGATAACCGATCTACAGAATCGTTGTATATTAATCTAGGCCATCAAGTCCAAATTGCATCCTAATGACATATCTTTGTTTCATCATCTCTTACCATCAAGTCCAAATTGCAGCCTAATGACATATCTTTGTTTTTTTCTTGTTTATTTTAAAGAAAGTTGTATTTTAGGAATTCTAAATAGTATATCTGTTTCTCTTACCGTTTACAACACGCTTCTACTATTTTGTCTAAACTACGACAGAAAAATTAGTTAAGAAGAAAAACATTAAAATTATAAATCATTACTTTTCTTAAGATAGGTATAATCTATCTGACTTAATACGCGAAAGAAATTAATAAAATAACAGCTTTTTATTATACATAGAATTAAATGCGGGGAACGTAAAAGTCTTGAACCGAAATTGTTTTTTGGTCTGTGCACCGCCATCTTAGCTATTGAATACTATACTCTGATGAGCTGCGTAGTTAGACCTGAAGCTGAAACGTTCTGCGTCACTTTCAGTTTCAGTTTTAAGTTTCAGGTGTTTTCTCAGGTGTAGTGGATTCCTAGCCTAAATAAATTTAACGTTTCAGTTTCAAGTCTAACTACATAGCCAATTAGGCTAGGAATCCACTACACCTGAAAACACCACCACCCATAGAGGGAGTCAGATGGTGAAGGATAGGGATCTCTGGAAAAGTGCGGCCCTAGACTATATTTCATTGATGCAATATGGCCCTTTCTCCCACAAGTTTGTCCACCCCTGATCTAGGAACTCTAAATATTGTTCAATAGTGTCCTTATTGGTATTTCCGTCGCGTGTTATCGCATTGTTTATGCCAAAAAGACCGTATATTAATACTCTGCAATAATTACGCATCATTAATATCTTCGAGGAATAGTAAAAGTTATAAGCTTGTACTGTGTTTTGATCGATAGTAGCCTACTTAATGTTAAAATTTTTTCTTTCCAGATTAATCCTCAACATTCGGTTCCGACTTTGGACGATAACGGCTTTATTTTATGGGAAAGGTATTAAATTAAACGAATTTTATCGAAATATTTTAAGTAAATAATCTATTATATTATACTGTATAATAATAATGTAATTACAATAAACTTTACAAATATTAATGCTGATGATAGGATTAACGGCGGTTATTTATTAAAATTGCTTGCCATACTTTAATATAGGCGGTCCTCGACTTTCGTACAATTCCCTATTTCGTACATATCTGAAAGTTAAATTTTTATCGATATGTATTCCAAAAACGTGAGTACTTCCTTGTAGCCGTTCTCCCTTCTCTTGTTACGTTGTGTATTGTCAGTTTATCTATTTTGGTGTAAAACACATATTTCAAATATTGCTAAACAGTCATAACTCGACTTAGGTCGTTTCTGACTTTACATCGGATTTTTTTTGTTAATACGAGCGTTAATACGACTTTTCCCTCGTAGGAAAACATAAAAGTCTACTAAAAGCTTGGTCTCATCATCAAAATCGATTAAATACATCGATGCATCGATTTTGATGATGTCATTTCCTGTATATTGCTAGACGCTGCGTCTTTACCTCGAAGGTCACTTTTGTTCAACTTTTTACGCTACGTACCAGAGTTTATTGACCACATAAAAATTAATAAAATAACGATTAAAATATGCAAAATAATTTATAGAATTATTTAGAAGCTTTAAAATGTTATTACCGACGCTACAGATTATTTATAGGGGATCTAGATCGTTTTTTAAAGAGATTATTCGACTTACGTCGCGAGTCTTGGAACGAATTAACGGCGTAAGGTGAGTTATGACTGTATTGTGAAATATATACAGTCGAGCCTCGATTTAACGAACGCTCAATGGAATGTTTTTTGGAAAAAGAATCGCATTTTGGGGAAAAATGTGCCAAATCACTTCCAAGAAAACTACTGTACGTATTCATTTAGACATGAATCAGTATAAGTTTAGAATTTGGGGCTGTATTCTGGTCACTATCTCTCAGAGACGAAAGGCGTGTCTAGGTCAGTACATACGTACTGTATTGTACTGTATACTGTATGTACCTATATGTTCTTAAAATTTTATTTTTTGTATATTCACTAGTTATACAGTACAGTATAACCAGTTTTGAATCCAGAATCCATTTCTCTGATATGGCGATTTTTTGGCGATTTATTTTCTCTGATATGGCGATGGATAAATTCTTTAACAAAAATTAAAATGCTGTGCTATACTAATGTAAAATGCATTTGTATCTAATACAGTATAACATACTGTACATTATTAAATATGATTCACTGGCTCGCGTTGTTTCTTATGCATCATAACATTTATTTTTGATTATCCGGATTTAACGAATACCTCGATTTAACGGATAAAAATATGAACCCCGCACGATTCGTTAAATCGGGGCTCGACTGTATTTTAAAAACACTTTTCCAAGGTTTTTTTACATCGCTCTACTTTTGTACATTTCAACTTTTGTATACATTTCAGGAAACAGTTCAATACGGAAGTGGAGGACTGTCTGTAGTTGATAAATACACGTAGTTTGGATGGGTTTGATAAATCCATCGATCCTTGGTTGGAACCAACACTCTATATTCAAACTGGATAGATCGCGCTGATGTTCCGTTGCCAGAAAAAACGAAGCCGCTGGCAACCATATTGGACGGAACACCTAGGCTGGATAGTCGGCTGAATACAACGTTTTTTGCTAATTGTAGTGTTCTATTTCTGTTTTATGGCGTTATGGGTATATGTTGTGTAGCGTATGGATGTAAGAGTATGCAAAACATAGGAGATAGAACTTACAGCTTTCATAGGTGAGAAAATGTATTTTATTATTTTCAATTTGGTTTGATAAAATCCTGCGATATACTAATTCCGATATAATTTTTCCATACATAAATAGGTTTCTTCATAATCGGTCCGAAATTCTTTCTAAATGGATTATTGCTATGTTTGATTCCATGTCAATTAGAAAGCAAATTTCCTATAATACCAGTATTGGTGAAAGTGTGGCCTATATTGGGAGGTATAGTTGATGTTGATCCTGAAGGATTAGTTACAAAAGCTTTAGTATTTACGATAGTATCACCAAATAGTAATTTTAAATGCCCTATAGCTTACTTTTTTATTAATAAGATAATATTTATACTTTTTTATTAATACTTTTTTATTAATAAGATAAGTCAATCCCCAGGCACAAATTATAAAAGTGTGTTGGGAAAATTTCAATGAGGTAGGAATTACCGTATATACTCTCACTTGTGATGGTTTAAATATCCAGATTTTAAATCAATTGGAAGAATTTATATGTACAAAATCTTGACTCAATTAAATCATTATTTCAACATCCTTTGATCGGAATAGATGGTGATGTGTTTTTAGATCTATGTCACATGTTGAAACTGGCAAGAAACATGTAAAGGGATAACAGGTAAAGGGATGATAACTTTAGAAATAGATAATGTTAAATGAGAATATATAGTTAAAAAAAATAGACTACAAAAGCGAGAACAATTAAAATTTTCAAACAAACTGTCAGAAACTCGTGTTTTTTTCTGGAACAAGAAATAAAATGTAAAGTTGGCTGCGGAAACACTTAGCTCTTTGTGGCTGATGCTTTGCGTTATTTGCTAATAAAGAAACAACCAGATTTTCAAGAGTTTGAACAAACCATTAAATTTATTAGAATTTTCGATCGATTGTTTAATATTTTATTTACCAGAAATCCGTTTGGTAATGGTTTTAAACAACCATTAAGAATGGAAAATAAAAATTATTTGGATGATATATTTGGACAATCTCTCAGATACTTAACTTCTTTATCAATAAATGGTTCAACCATTACTCTCCATCCAAGAAAAACTTTTGTTGATCTGTATGAAATTCAATTAATAAGGAAAAGTATTAATATATTACAATTAATATAAGTTAAGTATTAAAGTTCATACAATTAATATCAAATAACAGTCAATAATCCTATCCTTATTAAATTTAAAATAATGATAGTTTAGTAATGCTAGTGTTATTGGCTATTATTTGATACTGTAATTATTCATAACAGTCAATAATCCTATCCTTATTAAATTTAAAATAATGATAGTTTAGTAATGCTAGCGTTATTGGCTATTATTTGATATTAATACTGTAATTATTCTCTCGCTTATTGTTTGATTATAATCTTTGTCAATAAAATAAAATTTTATTCACTCTATTTGTGTTTGTTATTTTTTCATAACTTAACACTTTTTAGCATAAAATACATATAATAATGATTTTTTGATAATGCATCCTCCATGGCCTTTAAATCTATTTTTTCCCGTCCTCGAAATATTAAACGGATTAGGAAAATGAGAAATTTGGAGTATTTTGAGCACTTCATTCGAAATAATCGAAAACCTGTATTTATAAGAAATTAAAATAATAAATTAGTTTAGTATTCCACAATTCTTTTTTTTTTGTAAGCTTGGTGGCTAAAGAGAATGCCCCTCTCCACTTAAAAAGAGTACTAAGGGAGCTCGAATAGGGGAAGTGAGTAACGAAAAAATAAATAAATAAAGTGCAAAGTATCTATTAAACAAGACCTATATGATGACTAAAGCAAGTACCTAAACCTACAGTGTAGTGCCAGTAAGTAGTAAGTGAAAGGGAGCTAGGATAACATTAGTAAAAAGAGAGGTTAAGATGGCAAGATGTTAGTAAGAAACAGTTAGTAAATTAGGAAACTAAATTTAGGGAACGTGTTAGTAAGAAACCTATAACTATGTTAGTAATACAAAAAATTTTTATTTATTTATTTTTTTTTATTTTTTATTTTTTTAAAGAAAATGTTAGTGTATTAGTGTTAGAAAAGTAAAGAAACAACATTCACACAAAGTAAGTTTGAAAGGATAGATATTAGTATAAATAACCAAACCTAACGTAAATATTTCTGATATCTCAACATCCACAGGAAAGAAAGTATGGATGTAGACATACCACCGACACACTTCGGCCGCCGGGAAAAACCAATGGAAAAACCCACTGGGAAAAACCAGCAACTGAAGCGCACCGGACAGGTCAGTTTGCCCAGGAAGAAGAAGTCACCCACACGAACACTCACACAATCACATTCACTCAGCCATCCACACTGTTCAAAACCATGTAATAGATACTTATAAATTAGAAACAGTGGTAAATAATTTACAAGGCAATAAGGACAAAAGAAACTCTCTGAAGACTGAAATCACAAGCAGTAGCAACAAGAAACACTTGGAAACAGATGGAAACACAAAAGGTAATCTGGCTGTAACTCAATTTTAAACAGAGAGACCAATATACAACAGGAAACAGCCAGAAACAGCAGGAAACACTAAGAAACAAGCCAGGAACCCGACTTGAGTAAAAGTCATTAAAGTAATAGGTGAAAACATCCTGAAACCTTGATGGAAGGACAAGGGAAACACTACAAAACAAGGAGAAACACAAACGAAAGTCACTATAAACTGATACCAACTCAAATAAAGCAAAGGGACAAAAAGAAACAGTGGGAAACACCAAGAAACACTGTAAAACAACCAAGGACATTATCAACTTGAGTGAAGAAACAGGTGGAAACACCCTAAACGTGATAAAATAACAAGAGGAAGACTGAAAAAGTATGACCTTAGTTTGAAAGCGAAATGTAACAAACTAGCTGTAATGGAAATAAAAAGCCAAAATAAACCTAACAACTAATCCGGTATAGTAGAAAGTAACTAATATCAAAATCTGCGAAATATAACCAACTGTCCACTGTACATAACACTCTCAGGGAAAGTCACAATTATATAATGTATTACACCTGAAGCACCAACAGAACAGAAAATGAACTGAAAAGAAAATAAAGAAACTGAATAATATAGCATATAGAGGGTCAAAGATTGGTACATCAAGAGTGAATAAAGAAACCTCAGCCACCACTCCTCCAATCCTGACTGCTATGGCCATAGCAGCGGAGAATGAGTGGAAAAGAACCAATCAAGCCGTAGGTAACACCAGTTTACCCACAGAAAGAAAAACAAAAATAGGAAATTAAACCGACACAAATAGTCAATTCTTAGACCCAATATGTGTGTAAATGTGTAAGTAGAAAAAACGCTAAATGATACTGTTTGCTGGGCCATATTTTATGGATTCATTAATAAAGCAGCTTTTAGTGAGATTTGCCGTCAGCTGATCCTTAAAGAGCATATGTAGCGGTACAGGCCATGGCATAAGTTGTTCGTGAAAATGTGTTATCAGCTTTCTCCGCCACAAATCAAAGAGGCAACAGTCGTAAACAATGTGCTCTACATTATCGTCGTCACCACAATTACAATTACATCTAGGAGATGCCAGAATTTTGAACCTGTTCAAATAAAAATTTAACTTCCCATGCTGTATTAAGAAAGCCGTTAATCCGCGATGAAAAACCCCAAGGTTGACATTTAACCGACTATTAAGACTAGGAAAGAATCTATGAGTAAGCTCTCCCTTGTTATCAGTCTCCCATCTAATAGACCAACTGCTCTGTGATCCCCTGCATAGAAAGCCTTTAACATATGTAACCGGTAGAGTATTATAAAATGTGTCCTTGTTTAAATAAGCAGCGCGTGCCAGTGTGTCAGCTAGCTCGTTACCAAATAATGCAGAGTGTCCCTTAACCCAACAGACACGGGTCCCATTTAGGGTTACAGAATTCTGAAAACGCTTAAAAACCTCGAAAGCAAGTCTCATTTTAAGGTTAGGATGCCTAATGTAATCCAACACTACCATCGAATCAGTACAAATAATCACATTGTTTAATTTTTTTACTTCTATAAATTTCAAAGCCTGCAAAACAGCAAGCAACTCCACCTGAACAATAGTACAATTAGCATTAACACGGAAATCAGAACATTGTAACACTTCCCTGCCTTGGATGACACAGAATGCCGAACCCACTCCATCGTCAGACTTGGAACCATCAGTATAGATATGATGCTTATTAGTTTCTCTGTAAGGTATAACGTAATCGATGTGATTGTAAGATGGATGAGGAAGAGATCGGAAGTCAGCCGGAACCTCCACCGTTTATATCAAATCTACCAGAGTCAAGCATAAAATACAAGTTACTTTTCTCTCTTAACAAAAGATCTAGTAGAATCTTACCCGAAAGCAGAATAGCCTAATTCCTAGAAATAGTGCGATACCCCTTAATGATGATACAAAAAACTGTGATCTGGTAATAATACCAGCAGGTATGACTAGTCAACTCCACCCACTCGATGTGACTGTTAACAAACCCTTTAAAGATAGAATGAGAACCCGTTATGAAGCATGGTTAAATCGAGATTATCCTTTGACACCAACTGGTAAAATAAATTGAGCATCATCTATAATAGCTCAGTGGGTTTTTGCAGTCTTGGAAAGATATCCCTGATGAAATTATCAAAAAATCTTTTTTAAAATGTTGCATTACTAATGATTTAAATGACACTGAAGATGATGCGCTCTGGTGTAACGATGAGAATTCAAGTTCTGAAAGCGAAGATGTCGAAAGTGATAGTATATCTAAAGAAGATTCTCAATAAATTAGGTAGCTTATTAAAAAATAACAAAAAATAAAAATGATTTTATATTAGTATCTATTTAAGTAAATAAAAATGTTTCTTGTTTTTCAATACCTATTATAAAATCATTTTTATTTTTTGTTATTTTTTCCAATTTTAAATTCCTACTGTGGCTAAATTCAAGTAATACGGTAATAAGTTTTACATTCTCGCATGCATAGATATGTTGCATTAGTTTAAGATTAATAAAAACATGTAATATTTTATTAATATGAAATAATGCAAATATATACATTATAACCATTATATATAATGGTTCATAATCAGGTAGGGGTAACTATTCTTTTATTCATATTTGGCAATATAATTTTTGAAAATATGTTAATTTTATATCGAGATGGATAACAAATAAATATATACTGTATATTTAAAAACATATATTTTTTAAAATGTTATTTGAAGTATTATCACCATACGCTCAAATAAGAGACATTACCATAGAATATTATTTAATATCATTATTCTATTCAATTATAAGGAATAAATAAAAAATAATTAGGTCCAAAAGGATAGTTTCACTGAAGAGTGATTAGTAATATTTTAGATTATTTTAAGGCCCTATCCTAATTAAAATAACGTAAACTTAGAGTAGAAGTACTGACTCGCTTACACAAACGTAAAACTTTTTTGGAAAGCGAAACAATCTATTTCGATTGTCCCACTACGTACTACGTAGTAACCATCTTTTTTTTCCATGATGTAATGATAGAATGAGCAATTTAATTCGAAATAACAACTAACGGTTAAACTCAAAAATAACAAACTTGTAAAATGGTGCTGAGGATCTGTATCTGTAACAAACAAGACTAACGAACTCTGATTCATTGAGCATGGGTCAGGAATTTCTTAGTTCCATGGTTGGACACTGAGCGTTTCTACGAAGTTTTAAAGAGTCCACTCTGTATATACTACTCTGTGGCTAGGCGTATCCCATTTATTTTAACAAGTATGATGGTCGGATCCTAATAATTAATAAATAAGTGCAGTCCCCAATGTGAAGGTCGGCTGGATGGCCGCGTGGTAAAGCTTTGGCTTACCACGCTGGAAGATCCGGGTTCAAATCCGTATCCCACACCTCCAGATTTTCAGGTGGAACCGGACACGGCCCGGCCCGTTGAACCCCTCCTTCAACCATCCGGTTGACCCTATCATGGGTGTTGGCCGGCCTGCTATGGTTCTGTAAGTGGCCGCCACCAGATACAGAATATCTCATGAGAATATGGCCGCTTAATCTAATTAACGTAACCTAACTGAACATGGAGTACTAAATCAATTTATTATTATAATTTCTTATAAATAGACGTTTTCGATAATTCGAATGAAGTGCTCAAAATACTCCAAATTTCTCGTTTTCCTAATAGGTTTAGTATTTCGAAGAAAGAAGAAATAGATTTAAAGGCCACCGAGGGTGCATTGTCAAAAAATCATTATTATATGTTAAAAAAGTGTTAACGTATGAAAAATTCGAGCGAATGAATAAAATTTTATTTTTTGATAAAGATTATAATCAAATAATAAACAAAGGCATAATTACAGAATTAATACCAAATAATAACATTATTAATCCCAAATAATAAAATACTTCCTCACCTTTGAAAGATTCGATCTCCATGTGAAAGGTATTTCCTACATTCTACGCTAAACAATACGAGGTGTGATCAATATATAACCGGACTAGCTTTAAACACATCTTTATTATTAAAAAATTACAATTTGGGATCCATCGCCTTCAAAAACGTCTTTTACATTAATACAGCGAATTCAGCGTTTCTACCATGTTGGCAAAAACCTTGTAACGTAGTGTGGCCGAAATAAATCGTCACACGCTTATTTTTTTTTGTCAACAGATGACGCCACTTTTCACTCAGTAAGAGTACTAACAAGTAAGTGGCGGGGCGAAACAAGCCCTTCCACAGGCTGCCCACCCCTGCGGAGGGGTCAGCCGGATTGTGGAGGACGGGGATCGACGGGCCGGGCCCGGACCCCATGATAAATATTTTCAAGGGGTGGGACCCGAGATTCGAACCCGGGTCCTCCAGAGTAGAAAGCCGAAGCGTTTCCACGCGGCCAATCCGGCCGACTCACACGCTTATTATTTTATTTCACAAACAATAACTTTATTTAAAGACGAAAGAATAAAAAAATGAATCACTACAGGTACATGACGATGCGGTCTTCCTCGCTAAAACTTGGGAGTGTCACTCCACCGAGCCTCTCTCTTTGGACGACGAAAGCAGACTGCCGGGCCCTTTGTCAACCCGCACCTGACCAAACCGTCGGTTCCAGCATCTATTAAATAATAAAACTTCGAACTCCTGTGTAATAAAGCGGTCCCGGTTTGGTTAAATTCTTTAGTTGTAATTCGGATGTACCGAACCCTTCTAGATATCGTAGTAAATTTGTCGCTGTAAAGCTTGTAACAGCGATATCGATGGTCCAATCGACTTACGGCACCGATAGTTGAATTTGACGTTATAGCCTCCACAAAGTGTTCTTTCTTACGCTGGTCAGTACCGCCCGCGATTCGGCTTCAATCTCTTTTACCGTCTCAAAACGTCGCCCCGTGAGCTTCAATTTCATTTTTGGCAATAAAAAGAATCATACAGAACTAAATCCGGAGAATGAGAAGGATGTGGTACGAGAGTCGTGGTGTCGAATGTCAAAAATTCACGAGTTTTAATCGAAGAGTGCGCCAGTGCATTATCACGGTGGAAAAGTCAGTTGTGCTCGAGCCAGAATTCTGGTTCCAAACGATATTCCAATTATGTCACAAACTTCTCCGATGGTTAATCGTCGATTTTGAAGAATAATACTGTAAATTTCGGCGATATTTTCGGCAGTTGCGCTAGTATGGGGACGTCCCGGTTCTCATTATCCTCGAGTGACGTTCGGCCATTTCAAAAACACGAATACCACTCGTAACACTGAGTTGGACTAATGGCTTTATTACCATAACCTTAGCGAAGCGCGGCGAGATTTTCAGACGCTGTTCTTCCTATTTTCAAACAAAATTCGATGTTCGCTAGCTGCTCGAATTTCGCATTCATCTGGGCTATGGCAGAAGGTTGAAAACATATGTTAATAAAATTCCTCGGGAAACAGATACGGATGCGCACAGCTCGAAGATTTTTTTCCAGACTGAGTCACAAGGCTTAACAGAACAACTACAAGTATTAGCCCTAGCGCACATTGAGACGCAGGGGACACAGGCGACGCAGCGCGGCACAGCACAGAACTTTGTGTTCAAGCGGTTTACATATAAATGCGCGAATTGACACGCAGGGCAGGGCAGGGCAGAAATGTGCCTGTCCCACACAGTGTGGGTGACACAGTTTCCTCTGCACGTGTCACATAGTACAATACGATATGATGTTAAAACACTAAAATTAAATTGTTTCTATACACATTTTAGGACTTATTTATTTATCTGACATATATGTGGTTCTATGACATGTTTTAATTAAACAAATAAAGTTGTAAAAATGTAAGCCATGTGGAAAGGTTTTAATTTATAAATAAGAAAATCTTAATACTAAATAGTCTCCAAAGAGAAATACTAATATCTGCTTCGGAATCCGATTCTGAACTTAAATAAGTTCTTCCATATTTCTAGAACGAACTCAGCCGCAAGAACTGTTTGGCAATGTGCGCGTGGAGCTGTGTCGCGTCAAGGACAGGTCCTACCAGGCAGTCCTGTCCTGCGCTGCGTGCTGTGTCTCAATGTGCGCCTTGGCTTAGCCTCGACCCCCGACCATGGCGACGGCGTAACCACTGTCCTGTTATATATCGACCACACCTGGTATATACCAATAACGCAGAAAACAGGGAAAAACACCATAAATAGTGAGAAATATTGTATTCGGCGAACGATTCGACGCGGGTGGTACTAGCGGCTGGGTTGGCGCCGCCCACTGACTATTAGAGCAGTCTATCGAGTCTGTATCGAAGATTCTGGGTTGGAACCAACGATCTAAATATATATTGGATAGGCCGCCGAATACTAGCGGAGAATGAAGCCACCGAAGTGGTGGGATTACGTGGTATAATAGCGCATATTGGGGTAAATTAACACCCTTTTTATTATTTGGATTCGGTCGACATACTTACTAACATAAATGGATAGGTCTGGAAACGAAACAAAGTCACTCGGCTATATCGTCGATTTTAGGACCTGACTGGTGGGGTAAACCGATGCGGCGGGACGTCTTGGCCGGTTGCTAGTATCCAGCGAGCTACCCAGTTGGTTGGAACCCAACCTAAAACAAGGGAAAGGGTTTTTATTGCAGCCATTTCCAATTATAATCTATGAAAGGTTTAATATCGTACATAATGTGTTTTTATTTTTAATATATTATAGCCATACACATTAAGGTAATTATTTTTTAAATGGCTAAATATACGTTTTTTTATTTAAATTTAGTCGGGCCATTATGGGCTATTTAATAAATAAGTACGCTCCAGGAAATTCGTTATATCCGGAAGAGGCCGAGAAAAGAGCGGAAGTAGACAAAATGTTATATTTCGATATTGGAAACATGTATAAGAAGATCGTGGATTTTGTGGTAAATATCCCGAAAATAAGTCGATAATACAATTTCCGGATGACATTTTCATATTTTGCAGTTTCCGCAAATATTTGCTGGAGCTCGACCGGACCAAGAGAAACTGAAAGCGCTGAAAGAAGCGTCGGCCGTCTTAAACGAAATCCTAGCTAAGTCGGCCTACGTGGCCGCCGATCACGTAACACTGGCCGATCTGTCCATAGTGGCCGGCCTGGGATTCGCCGAGGTAAGGCTTTCGTCTTCCGCCCCAAAACTTTTGACCAAAATTATAAAACGTTACCAATTTTCTAGGCAGTCAACGTGGATTTTAGCCAGTTCGCTTACGTCAAAGAGTGGAAGGAAAAGTTGGAAAAAGAACTACCCTATTACAAAGAAGTTAACGAAAAACCGCTACAAGATTTCAAAAACTGGTTAAAATCAAAAAAATAACACGCTTTATATTTGTTCCTTTTTCATTTATCGTACTTATTGTATACGTTATATGTTTCTCCCTGTATCCACACGTGTATTTTATATAAGGTGACTGAAGGTGGGGGAAATTCGGTCCAAAGTTAGAAAATATAATATCCCATATCTATATTTATACCATTTGGCTTTCTTTTCGGAAATAGTTAACTACGGGCCGGTGGCTTTCCATTTAAATTTTAGAAGAGGCGCTATACGTCGTATCCAGTTATCCAAGCTGGTATTTTCTCACGGTCAGGGGCCATCCGTCTGTCTACCGATGGGCCGGCAGATTCGACCGCCCATAGCCAGGAATGGTAACGTCTCCGAAAGGCCGCTGGTTCAGTTGCTTAGCCAAAATGGAAAGTAATAAAAAGAATTAATTTTTGTCCAATGGTACCTTTGTTTCAAAATCCTTTGTTATGGGGCTGGCCGCCAGTTATTATAATAAAATGGTGCAATATTACTAAACATTATTTAATTACGACTATTTTTGGTGTAAAATTAAACTTTCTAACTTTTGGCCGAGTGGCCCATTATTTACCCGGGTCCTTTATTCCCAATACCATACGATTAAAGTTTATGATCATAACCGGAGTGTCTATATACTTTCGGTAGTAGAAGTTATGAGTAATACGTAAAGGTGATAGAAAATGGGATTTTTATCCGTTATGATACAGTTAGTACCGGAATGGTTGGGTAACGTCGATGGGCTAGTGCCCCTGCCGATTAAATACTAACCACCTAACCGTCTACCGCGGTGGTCTCCAACTGGAATGGCCCTCCGGCCCCAGGAGCCATTCCATGGGAAATTCGGGGTCAAACGAAATTACCACCAAAGGAAAATATTTATTGGTAATTACTTCGGGTTTTTCTGACCGAGATATTCAAATAACGTGATATAATTATCAGATTATAAAAGTTTTTCATTTTCGACTACTAATCCACACCCGACCACTGTGTCAATCCGCTAAAATTTGTAGCTTCGCAGACCAATTACCGAAAACTATCTTCGTGGAAGATGGTAGATGTTAATCGGTCCATCGATTTCTTTCTTTAGATTTGTTAATTTTTCATCCGTCAAAAGAATTGTTGGACTATGTACTGTACGTACTGCCCAACGACGCAATTATTTTCGTGGTAAAATTTCGTCGGGTTTGATTGGTAGATGCGCGATAACAGAGCGAAAGTGGGAGTAATTGCCGATAGCGTCGCGCGGGTGGAGTACAGTACGCTTTAAAACTTTACATTGTTATTTTATTAATCTTAAATTGTAATAATTTTCCGACTGTATCACGTATTTAAACAAATAGATAAGATATCTTGGCGGGACCCCAGTTGGAAACTACAGGTCTAGCGTATATAACCCATCCTTCACAACCAACGAATAGTAGCCGTGGGCAGCCAGCCAATTAAACGTTCCGATACGGCTTTCTAAGAAAAATACAGCCACGGTGTGGTAGTATTAAAATATTACTCACGTATTAGCCGCAGATACCATATTTTCTCGATATGGGCGGGTGAATTTTCCGGCGAGTGGTAACGCTGTCGACATGCCACGGAGGAGGACCGGGGTTCGCGCCCTGAGTCTGATATCTCCTGAAAAGTTTTTTCGGGATGCTGGGCCCGGCCCGGCCATCCCCGTTCTTCACCATCCGGCCCCCTTCCACGGATGTGGGTGCAGCCCGTGGTTGGAACTGGCCCCGCCCTTTAGTAATCTCCCTGATTCTGAAAGAGGCGTATAATATGCAAATAAAAATCAAATTTGTCAAATATTTGGCCCAGAAGGTGAGTAATGTTTGGCAATATTATGGCTGGACTGGTTTTTTTTCAATAGATGACGCCACTTTCCACTCAGTAAGCGTACTAAGTGGCGGGGCGAAACAAGCCCTTCCACAGGCCTACGGAGGGGTCAGCCGCAATGTGGAGAATAGGGATCGACGGGCCGGGCCCGGACCCCATGATGAATATTTTCAAGGAATAGGACCCGAGACTCGAACCCGGGTCTTCCAGAGTGGAAAGCCGAAGCCTTTCCATGCGGCCAATCCGGCCATGGCTGGACTGGTTTATTATTCTGTGGTATACCACTGGTCTGGACCCCAGCCGTGGGTGGGTGGAGTCATAGCATCCGGAAATGATTACTAAATAATAATAATTTGAGCCTGGTACCAATTTCATTTCGCTTTATTTAATAAATCCGGCTATATTTCCAGTTTCTTAATAAAATAATACCGATGGCAGATGGGTGCTAAAAGCTTTGCGCGCCCGAGGCGGCGCCATACCACGATATAAAAATGTGGCCCTTCGAAGCGGTGTTGGCCCTAGCATGAGATTTAAACAAAAGGATTCGGAAGTACTTATGCTTCCAGCAGGGGATGGCCATACAGCCAGTGCTTACCCGCTATTAATATTTGTACCACCCTTGGTTCATCAAATAGTAATGGATAAAATATATCGGACGTAATTTTCTGCATTTTTACGTTTTAGTTTTAGTCCAACCGTGTTAGAAATAACTTTTTTAGTCGTACTCCGCTGGCCACATTGCCGCCGGTTCCAACTCCATAGACGACGGGTTTTAGCCGCTGGCCCCTGGGAGGTGACGGAGCCGGTGGGAGAGAACAGGCCAAAATTTATAATCCTCTTTTTTGAAGAGCCCGTGGCACCGACCATGACAGTAAGAAAGAGGACCGGCTGTTAAGGAAAAAGACCTATTCCTTCCCCAGGCAGGATCTGGCTAGCGCTATTCATTCTTTGGTTTCCCTCCGATTTACGGATGGCCGAACATCTACTCTATTATCCACAACACCCCCCAAAAATAGCTGTAGATTCTGTGAAGAATTTATGGGTAGAACATCATAATGGCCAGTGGAAGTCAGCCGGATTTGCCGCGTGGAAACGCTTCGGCTTTCCATTCTGGAGGACTGCCGGATTGGCCGTGTGGAAACACTTCGGCTTTCCACTCTGGAGGACCTCCGGATTGGCCGCGTGGAAACGCTTCGGCTTTACACTCTGGAGGACCCAGTTCGAGTCTCGGGTCCTACCCCTTGAAAATATTTATCATGGGGTCCGGACCCGGCCGTCGATCCCCGTCTTCCACCATCCGGCTCACCTCTCCTTAGGGTGGGCAGCCTGTGGAAGGGCTTGTTTCGCCCCATCACATAGTATTCTTCCAGAATGGAAAGAGGCGTCATCTGTTGACAAAAAAATGGCCAGTGGGTTTTCCACTATATACGGTACGGTCTAGACTACAGTGGCGGATTAAGCGGTAAGCGGACTAAGCGATCGCGTAGGGTCCCGGAATACCAAAGGGCCCCGAGGTCTTAAAAAGTCTTTTTATTAAGATTCGAGGAAAATTACGTTTTTTTTTTTTATATATGAAATAATTATATTTTGCTGTCCAAATATTATAACAACAACATTGATGTTTGTATTTTGGAAGATGAATTTGACCATTTCTTAATACTTCTAAAAGAAAACGAGGATACGATAAAACCACACCAGACATCTATCGAGTCGCCAAAGAAATGTCGAAATATTATTGAAAGTTTTTTTTTAATAATTCCCTCATCTAATGCGTCGAGAGAAAGGATCGTTTTCTGTTGTAGAGTGTAAAAAATTATTTAAGGAATACTATGGGAAAAGAAAGATTAAATAATATGGCCATTCTGTATATAGAGCGGGAAATTTTAGACCGAATTGACACTGCCAAAATAATTGACAAATTTGCAAGAAATAAAGCCAGAATGAAATTCATGAAAAATGTTTTTTAATAAATTTATTTAATGTGTTAAGATATGAAATTTTTGATTAACTTTTTTTTTGTTAATAATTTAATGAGAGTTTTCTCGAAACTTTTTTTTTAACTTGAGTTTGAGGACCCTGAAATTTTTACCGCTCGTGACCCCATTTGACTCGATCCGCCACTGCTAGGCTTAATGCTATACGGTACAACCAGACTGGGGTTATTACTATTGGCCGTTACTTGGCTAGGATTTATATAGCCCACGGTCGGACTATCCACCTGAATAACGATTTAGCTGCCCGAAAGTTCACCAAATCGATACTTTTTTTATATATTAGTCTGACGGGTCCACTTCCAAAACATACCGAGTCGTCGGCCGGATTGGCCGCGTGGAAACGCTTCGGCTTTCCACTTTGGAGGACGGGCCGGATTGGCCGTGTGGAAACACTTCGGCTTTCCACTCTGGAGGACCTCCGGATTGGCCGCGTGGAAACGCCATATCCCAAGGTTGAGTCGGCCGGATTGGCCGCGTGGAAACGCTTCGGCTTTCCACTCTGAGGACCCGGGTTCGAGTCTCGGGTCCCACCCCTTGAAAATATTTATCGTGGGTCGTCGGCCGGATTGGCCGCGTGGAAACGCTTCGGCTTTCCACTCTGGAGTGGTCGGCCGGATTATATTACCAGTACTCGCATATGGATCTGAAATCCAAACATTACTTGGCGGATTGGTCGCGTGGAAACGCTTCGGCTTTCCACTCTGGAGGACCCGGGTTCGAGTAGGCCGGATTGGCCGCGTAGAAACGCTTCAGCTTTCCACTCTGGAGGACCCGGGTCCCACCCCTTGAAAATATTTATCATGGGGTCCGGGCCCGGTCCAAGTGTACAAAACACAATCAAATATTGAAGTTCGTCGGCCGGATTGGCCGTGTGGAAACGCTTCGGCTTTCCACTCTGGAGGACCCAGGTTCGAGTCTCGGGTTCTATAGTATCTCAACGCTTCGGCTTTCCACTCTGGAAGACCCGGGTTCGAGTCTCGGGTCTCATCCACGCTTCGGCTTTCCACTCTGGAGGACCCGGGTTCGAGTCTCGGATCCTTCGGCTTTACACTCTGGAGGACCCAGGTTCGAATCCCGGGTCCCACCCCTTGAAAATATTTATCATGGGGTCCGGGCCCGGTCCAGCCTATCTAGTTGATCCTATTCTCACGCGGATTCCGCGTGAGGACTCAAAACGTTTCGGCTTTCCACTCTGGAGGACCCGGGTTCGAGTCTCGGGTCCATATCCCAAGGTTGAGTCGGCCGGATTGGCCGCGTGGAAACGCTTCGGCTTTCCACTCTGAGGACCCGGGTTCGAGTCTCGGGTCCCACCCCTTGAAAATATTTATCGTGGGTCGTCGGCCGGATTGGCCGCGTGGAAACGCTTCGGCTTTCCACTTTGGAGGACGCCGGATTGGCCGCGTGGAAACGCTTCGGCTTTCCACTCTGGAGGACCCGTGTTTACCCTAAGGCTGGCTCTGTATATCAGCAATAGGTCTCATGAGTCGGTCGGATTGGCCGCGTGGAAACGCTTCGGCTTTCCACTCTGGAGGACCCGGGGCAGTTTACAAAGACATAATGTTGTATTTTTCTAATGGATAATACTTTGGCCGGATACCGCGTGGAAACGCTTCGGCTTTCCACTTTGGAGGATTACCGGATTGACCACGTGGAAACGCTTCAGCTTTCCACTCTGGAGGATGGCCGGATTGGCCGTGTGGAAACACTTCGGCTTTCCACTCTGGAGGACCTCCGGATTGGCCGCGTGGAAACGCTTCGGCTTTACACTCTGGAGGACCCAGGTTCGAATCCCGGGTCCCACCCCTTGAAAATATTTATCATGGGGTCCGGGCCCGGTCCAAGTGGAAACGCTTCGGCTTTCCACTCTGGAGGACCCGGGTTCGAGCCTCTGCCTATCTAGTTGATCCTATTCTCACGCGGATTCCGCGTGAGGACTCCACCCCTTGAAAATATTTATCATGGGGTCCAGGCCCGGCCCGTCGATCGCCGTCCTCTACAATCCGGCTGACCCCTCTGCAGGGGTGGGCACTACATATTACTAATACAGATGGGACACTTCCTATACTTTCAATGGTAACTTTTGAAAATGAACAGATGGGACACTTCCTATACTTTCAATGGGTAACTTTTCAAAATGACGTATCATAGACACTTTCCTATACTTTCAATGGTAACTTTTCAAAATGACGTAGTTATATAAAAAAACAATCACATTGCTTAGAACGTAATAATGGCAAAATTACATCAATAATTAGTATTAATTTTCATAATACAACCTAAAAAAGGCAGTTTTTTTAAAAGTCTGTAATAAATATGTTGATTATGGCATAGTAACATAGTAAACTGTGAAAGACAGCTTTATTTGCATAGTAAAACTATCTTTCATAGTCTGAAGTGAATTCCAGGTCCCATACTTTCATATTTCATCTTAATCCATTCAGGGACAGTGACTTTTTTAAATCTTAATCAATATGTAAAAAATTAAAATTGTGAAATCTCACTGAGTTTTTGTTGAAATTTTGATTAAAATTAAGCAAGAAATAACAATTTTAATTTTTCACATATTTGTTAGGCTTAACTTCTATAGTTTGCCAGTCTTCTGCTTGCCAATATGGTTCATAATTTTTATTGTAAATCTACTTATGCTTGGGTAATGAGAGATTATGAAAACACTTTGTTGTCTCTGTTTGTGTTATTGTTAAAAACTCTTAAATTATGAAAAAATGCAATGTTCCTCTACAGAGTTTCCCCGCAAAGTAATTTTGTATTCCCCAAGATGTTTTAGATATTTGTTTAAATACATATTAATAAGAAAATTATTTCAATTAAAAATAATAATTTAAAGTAGAGGTGGGCAACCTCCGGCCCGCGGGCCACATTATTTTATTATATCTAATACCAACGCTATGTATACTTACATATCTGTACCTTCTGTTTTTTAAATAAATTTTAAATTATTATCAATTGTTTTTGTTTTGGCCC
>AYEL01074334.1:0-14135 GCA_000484575.1 Olivierus martensii | reverse complement strand
AAAAAAGGGCGACGTAGGGACATGCCCATACTGATACTGAACAAAATTCTATATCATATTCCTAAATATCTTTTTTAGATTTTAAATAAAAAAGTTTCATACATCCATACATACATACATAATCTGTATTTTATAAGTATATAGAAAATAGATAGATAGATAATGCTTTCTATCATTATATTTTTAACAGATACAAATAGAGATAGTTTGCAAATTTGAAATGTTTTTGATATATGTATAATAAAAATCTAACAGATTAAACTTAAGAATATTTAAATTGATATGTAAATTAATTCTAATTAATAGTATTATAGGTATATTAAGTTGCGCAAAAATATTGATGGCAGCTGTTGTAATATAGATCATCATTATGAATAATCACCATTGTAAAATAGAGATTATCATAAGTTGGAACCTGTATATACAAAGTTACACACTGTTTATATATATTTATCTATCTGAGAATTTTTCTGACAAATACATTGTATTAGTTCCTTTTCAAAAAATCACTTAATCTAATAATTAATACTTTCATTTTTTCATAAAAATTAAATAATTCAATCAAATAGCATTACATTTTTTTTACAATTATAAAAAAATTAGGATATTTTAAAATAAATGATTTTTCTGCTTTTCAGAACAAGCACAAATATGATAAAAATCTCATTTATTCCTTCCTATTAGAATACACTAGAAATTATAATACCTATCAATTATTCTAAGTTGATTAAAGAAAATAAATAGCTTTATTTTATATTCATTGTCAGTAAAAATTTTTTACCACAGAAATAATTTTATAAAAAAAATTTCTTGTGCAAATTTTTAATAAAATTAAATGCAATTTTCAATAAAAATTTAGAAAATATATTTACAAATTTTATACATTTTAATATTTGTTGTAATTACAATTCATGTATTTGACATGAAACCTTCTGAGCTACCTATACGAATAATAAATTCCAATAAATACATTTGAAGTCTAATTTCATTAGGGTTGTTGGTTACAAAAAATCCAGGAACTCCTGCTTTTTCTAACGTAACCTGCTGATCACTTACCTAAAATAAATCATAAGAAAAATAATTCAGATTATTTAGTTTCTTTAAAAAAATTTATTTATAATAAAGCATATCTGTTAAATTATGTATACAAATTATTTAGGTTGTTTTGGATTATTATTATTATTATTATTATTATCTATTATTTAAATCAGATTTTAGATAATAGAAGAATTATATAATTTGCAAGCATTTTAATAACATTTTAATAAGCAAGTATGTTTATATCTCCATTAATTGAAAGTATTTTTAAAATATTTTATTTAAAACATTTTTATTGTTCAATATTAAATAAAATAAAATTTTATAAAATCTAAACAAAAAATTAGGATATTTTTACATTTAAAGATTAATCTGTATTTTATTTTATACTTAGAAAATTAAAACTCAAATCCAAAATGTTCAAAAGGAAATTTTATCCTGGCATACTAAAAGAAAATCAATTAAAAATCCAGTATCATACAAAAGTGAAAAATATCACAGAATATATAAAATTGCCGTAAAATCAAAAGAAAACAATAAATTCATTTAGTAAGATAAACTGTTTAATCAAAAACGTTTTTGGCTATCAACATAGCCTGCCTCAATTAAAGTACAGTTCAGATCTGTACTTTAATTGAGGGCAAACTATGTGAAGCAAAAATGTTTTTGATTAAACAGTTTATCTTACTGAATGAGCTTATTGTTTTCTTTGTTTGTATCACTGAATATTCTAATTAATCAAAATTATCAGAAATGAGGACTGCATCAAATATTGATATCCTCAACATGCATATTGTTTATATTGTATATTTCCTATAGATAATGGCATGGTTATAAATATAAAGAATATTATATACATGAAACATTATGTTTAAACAAAAAATATGAAATATTTTCACACATTTTTTTTGGTATTTAATAAAGAGGAATTGTATATCATACGTTATTAGTTAAATGCATATTATTCAGATAAATACAAAATATTTGCATAATTTTTTTGAAATATACAAACCCTCCCTGACTCAAACAATACCTGAACTCTGAAAAATTTGTAGAAATTAAGGTTTAATATCAATATTTATAATGAAAATGTTTATTTGAGTCACTATTATCTGTTTAACTATCAAACCAAATGTTAACAGTTTCAGAAACTTACTCCTTGACACTGAAGCAAATATCTTTTTTTCCTTTTATCAAATTTGATCTCATTTGAAAGAGCATTTTCATACAGTTGACAAAGAAATAGATGAACTATTGCTTTGGGTACAATCAAAAATGGGAATGAAAAATTTACTTATAAAGTAGAGCATTGATTATCTGAACCACTGCTGCCCATAAACAAAAGTTTCAGGCTCTTCTTTTAGTGCACTAGTTGTTGCTGAAGTATTATTCTATCCTCTAACGCAGTGGTTCTCAACCGCTGTGCCGCCAGACCTTTGACAGTGACGTGAAAAATTAAGAATGAATTGTGTGCATTTATAATTGTATGAAACATATATATTAATAATGAAACATGGTTGGTTGGATATTCTTTTTGCAGTCAAACCACTGTACCGATTCTTATAAATAAGTTATCTTTAGAAAAATCTAATCTGCAAATTTCTGCGACAGCCAAAATATTTTTGCCATTATTCATAATTTAAAAGTTAAGGAATAAAAATTAAAATTATAGTTTCTCTAAAAAGACAAAATCCGCAGGTGGCGCTATAACTTAATAAGGGCTAAAAATAAGGGGTGCCATTTAATGATCCCGTGTACGAGTTCAAGGAGTTTTCGAGTGATACTCCAAAAGTTATATTATTAAATTTCTGCTCATTTATATGAGCGGGTAAAATCTAATAAAAATGAATTTATATAACTATAGCAATGATGCTTATTTTGTCCGTCATCTGAATGTAATAAAAATAAGAATAAATACAATTAATAAAAATTCGTTGTTAAATTTAAATTATTATATAAAACATTTTAGTGTGCCACCAAATTTTAAAATATTAAAATGTGTTCCTCAACAGAAAAAAGTTTGAGAACCACTGCTCTAACGTTTTCATTTCCAATTATTTATTTAAAGATATATATAGTATAGCATAGAAATATTCTTAATTTGCCATTATAGGAGAGAAATCAGATGTTGATTTTAGTTACTGTATGGATGGTTTGATTATTATTCAAAAATCATTTTTTAAATTAATTATTTTTCTAATACTCATATTTTAAAATGCAGTAGTAAAATCTTGCATACAATAAATTAATTATAGATCTAATTACAATTTTTCTGTATAAAATGGATATTTTCACATATATTTATCTGAAATATTTGATTAATCAAATAACCTTAGTCCCAATTACTTTAAATAATCAATGCTCTACTATACTGTATAATATTATGGTGAAATCATGGCAACAAAAGAGCATGCTATCTCAGTTTATCAGTTTGCTATATTAATTTTTTCCATTTTGTAGTAGATGATAGAATGAATATCTGCTACCAACATAATAGTAATGTATTGTATATTTATGAATGTTTAGCATTTATTTATTTCAATTCATATTTTCAATTTTGGTAATATTTCATACTTGAAATAAGAACTCATAAAGTGGAATCTTAGAAAAAGGAGAACTATCTGTAATTATTCTAATGAGTAATGATAAATCAATGATGTATGATGTTTTTGAAATTTCTAATATATTTTCTAGTTAATTTCTTGTTTGTAATGAATTTTTTTGTTTATAATAAAATTATTGCAATGGTTTTATAAATTTATATAAAATTAATCTTAAATAACCAAACAAAGAATTAGAAAACCAGAATTAATTTATAGATTAAATTTCTGCTCATTTATATGAGCGGGTAAAATCTAATAAAAATGAATTTATATAACTATAGCAATGATGCTTATTTTGTCCGTCATCTGAATGTAATAAAAATAAGAATAAATACAATTAATAAAAATTCGTTGTTAAATTTAAATTATTATATAAAACATTTTAGTGTGCCACCAAATTTTAAAATATTAAAATGTGTTCCTCAACAGAAAAAAGTTTGAGAACCACTGCTCTAACGTTTTCATTTCCAATTATTTATTTAAAGATATATATAGTATAGCATAGAAATATTCTTAATTTGCCATTATAGGAGAGAAATCAGATGTTGATTTTAGTTACTGTATGGATGGTTTGATTATTATTCAAAAATCATTTTTTAAATTAATTATTTTTCTAATACTCATATTTTAAAATGCAGTAGTAAAATCTTGCATACAATAAATTAATTATAGATCTAATTACAATTTTTCTGTATAAAATGGATATTTTCACATATATTTATCTGAAATATTTGATTAATCAAATAACCTTAGTCCCAATTACTTTAAATAATCAATGCTCTACTATACTGTATAATATTATGGTGAAATCATGGCAACAAAAGAGCATGCTATCTCAGTTTATCAGTTTGCTATATTAATTTTTTCCATTTTGTAGTAGATGATAGAATGAATATCTGCTACCAACATAATAGTAATGTATTGTATATTTATGAATGTTTAGCATTTATTTATTTCAATTCATATTTTCAATTTTGGTAATATTTCATACTTGAAATAAGAACTCATAAAGTGGAATCTTAGAAAAAGGAGAACTATCTGTAATTATTCTAATGGGTAATTTGTTAATTGACATCATAAAAGGAGCTTTGTTAGTAAGACTGATCTGTGTTTACAACTCGCACTAATCGAATCTTTTCTCGCGCTAACCGAATAACGGTATCAATTTTTTAAGTCGCGCTAATCGAAGTCGCGCTAATCGAGGCCTATCTGTACTTATGATTCTAATCTTATACAGAGGCATATTCTTGTATTTTTTATAATTTCTTTTAATTTCCTCTATTCTTCTTAAAAAATCTCAATCTTCTGAATTTAATGGAATTTTTCCTGGAATTGAATTCGATTTTTTGACAAGGGAATTATTTGGAATCAAAGTGATTTCTTTTCTAACTTAGTTTATGAAATATAATGTCTTAATGGCTAAAAATAAAATAAGAATGTATGTGAAAAAGCCTACATATAGAGACATGTCATGTCAAGTAAAAAATTGGTATTTCCACTTCAAGGATCCAATAAACACTTTCGGCTAAAATTGTTACTTTTTAAATTTTACTTGCAGTAATAAATTGATTACAATCATTCACATTAGAGTAATTGTGTTTCTCATACTGTTTTAATTCATTATTATAACTATATAATTGTTCGATGATTTTTAAATATTAAATCATTCATAACAATACAATAAAATTATCTTGCACATTGATGAAAATGCCATTGAATTGAAATTAACCAATTACTAAATTAATTTAATTAATAATTTTTTATTAAATTAATGGATTATACTTGTAGGCAAAGAGGATTATTATTATTAATTTTTATGGTTATTATCTATTTATTTTTATTATGAAATTTTTTGTGACGAATATTACAGTTTCATATAATTGAAATATTTCTAAAATTTATTTTTTCAATATAAGATTATACAGGTTGATAATAAAAAATCAGGCAATCTCGGGACCTGAGGATAGCCGGATTTTCGAAAATTCAGGATTTTCGATGTATATATATATATGCAGTGTATATTTAACAGAAAAGGACTACTTGTACAGTGCTTTAAAGAAATAAAATTACTGGTAAACACTAAACGAAAAACAAATGAAATTTTAATGTTCAATAACTACATAAAAGACTATAGACTTACAGAATGTTAATTCAATTAAATAAAACAGTTCCTCAGAATTTTAATTCAACTCAATAAATAGTTCTACAGAATTTTAATTCGTTATTGTACCCTCGGAAAAAGTTAAAAGATTTTATATAATGCCAATAAGCAGAAAAAAAAGAGCCAGAAAAATCGCCATGTTAAAAAATTTATTACGCCAACCATGTCTAAAAAAAAGCCAAAAAAGAACTCATTCGGTATCAAAAAAGTCAATCTGGCAACCTTGATTGCAAGCGTGATCAAGCACTGATTCTGGAGTACAGGGCCATCAAAACATAAACGGCGCCTACAGAAAACAATGGCACTCCAACGCAGTAAATTTATAAATGTGCTCCGACATTCAGGCCGAAAAACTGATGGAACCGGAATATTGATTGCCGGACTTTTGATTATCAACCTGTATTTTAATATGTATGATAAATATAATACTATATTTTTCATTAAATTTGATAGCATACACTTTAATGAATCACTAATAACAAGTTGATAAAAACTGTTAATTATAAAAAAAATATGTAAGTTTATCTGCTTGAAACATTTTAGGGATCCTATTCTAAATATCTCAATAAGACCAGATCATTTATCTCCTCCAAAATTGAATTTGCAGATCACATATAACATACATGTAATTTTCTCGTCTTACATGCTTTATTAAGAGAATGCAAAATTAAGGTTTTTTCATTATCCTTAATGAGATCATTTATATTACTAGAGCAATTTAAAAAAAGGCAAAAGTCCTTTGTTCCACGCATTAAAGTAGAAAAATGTTTATAGAAAAGTAAAATAAAATGCTTCTCTTTTAAAAGAAAATTTATTATCAATATTTTTACTTAAAAATATTATGAATGGAAAAAAAATAAAATTAGTTTTTCGAGAGGTAATTAATACTACAAAGAAATAAAATCAGTTTTTTAATCAGAACTTATTTTAAATACTGAATAAAAGAAATATTTTATATTCTTGACATGCTCCTTGAAGAGAAAAATTCTGATAAATAAATGAACATTACAGAAGAGAATTTCAGAATATTAATAACTCTTTCAAAAGGTTTTTCCTTTTTAAATTGATTGTAATTTCGTTCAAGTTCTTCTGGATGTTTAAAGTAGATTTTTTTGAAATATTTGTCCATAATTTTGATTAATATTCCTTAAAATAAGTTTATATAAAAATAATATATAATTTCTAGACAATCCATCAATATACAATTGAAACAAAATAATTATAGGCCTATATAGATATACTTCGTTTTATAAATACTGTAATAGATATTATAAATAAAATTTTTAGATTGAAAAAGAAAAAAAGGTAGTGGAAAAAATAGATTAGATATACTGCATTCAAATAAAGAAATAAAATCTATATTAGGAAAGCATGAAAGTTATTTCTCAAAAGAAAAATAAGAATATTAATTTATAATGAATAATATCATTTCATAATTGAGAAGAGAGATACTCTTAAGAAACTTAAAATTATATATAATAATTTAACATTTTTAAGAGAAAATATTTCTATGAGGCATTGTGATATTTAACAACAACGAATATAGTGATTTAATAACAAATATATATGTTTGTTATTAAATCACTATATTCGTTACATATTATATTATTAAACATATTATTAAATTTAATACAATGAGATAATATAGATTAATATACTCTTTAGAAGTATCAGAAGTTTTTGTTTTCAACAGCAATTTCAGAAAATAAAACATTAATGCTGGAAATAGTACAATAAATTTGCATTTTATTTCACATTTCAATTATTTATTATGGATAACAATAAATTTCATCATCAAGATGTTTTTGCTTATCACAGTGAGAGAGGTAACTTTAAAATATATACTGTATATATTATAACATAATACTATAATATATATATATATATATATCAAATTAAAAAATGTATTCTTATTTTATTATGATAAAATATCAAATAAATTTATTGAAAGTACAGTGTTATCAGTTGGCTAAATTTGTTTTCATCAAGAATTGATTTACTTTAACAAATATATAATAAATGAATGCAAAATTGATTTTATTAGCTATGATGTCAATCATTGTCAGTAACAACGAATTCGTATGTATCGATAAATATAGAATTGATAAAGCTGCATTTTCTTTCTTCAATAAAGCTTCTAAGCTATATGATATGTGTTCAACTACAGCTTAGCTGATGTAACTCATTTTTTATATCAACTTTTGCTTTTAATGTATATGTTACAGGACAAACCCGAATTCAGGAAATATTAGAATTTCTTAGTCAAAACGAGAACGTCCTAATGCTTGTCGCATGTTCTAGTTTTTCCTAGGCTAAACTCGAAATGCCGAATATTTCTTATTCAAAGTCCGGAATTTCTATTTTTTCCTAGTCAAAACCCGAAGTAGCGAACAGTTAAAACAAAAGTCTTCATTTCTCATATATTCCCGCTCAGAGTTCGATATTTACCAGCAGAAATTTCTTTCTTTACAGAATATCCGTAAATATAAACAAATCTCATTGAGAAAGGCTGCAATCTGAGCCAGTGGAAGTATGTACAGTCCCGTGCAAAAAGTTTGTCAGGTTACAGGAAAAGGTTCGGCTATCCAACAATACGCAAAAGTACCGGCATTAATCACGTCAGGAGCAGAGCGATGCTGCTGTAAGTTGGATAGACATCATTCCACAATTTCCATAGCTATAGGGGAGGGAAGGTAGTGTGCGAGAACTGAAAATTTGAAACTTGGAAAAGTATTACGATTATTTGAAAGGAAGTCAGTGTTTATTATTTAATTATACTTTTGCACAATATAATAAAAACATAACTAGATACCGAAAAACATGACAAGTGACCACAAATATTAAGCAATAATAAACAGTTACTGTAAACTTATGGAAAGAATACCATATAATAAGTTATATGGTTTTATAATAAGTTGTTTAATCTTACCTTAAATTTAAACTTAAAAGTTCGCCAGGTAAAAGTGCCTTACGGAAATTGGTACCATGTGATATACAAACATTTGTTCTGAGGTGGTAAAAACAGTAGTATATGACAGTAATTATATAATAAAATATATTTAATGGTGTTATTGAATGCATCTATTCTTTGCAAAAAATAAAGACCACAGAATAAAAACTTTTTTAAATCATAGAACATTATAAGATTTGTGAGGAGTCAAAAAAAGACATGTACATTCATCTAAAATGAAAGAATGTCAAGTCTTGACAGCAGTCTGGATTATGTTACTTCAGTATGTAAATGATATTTAAATTCATTCATGCTAGGCTGATGCCAAAACACAGAGAGAGAGAATGAGTAAATGGCAGTCAAAGTTCTGAAGTATGAAGAGAAAATGCAGTTATAATCAACAACTTAACTATTTTCTATAATATATAACATAACAATTATTAATGTAAATATATATACAGGCAATCTTTGATCTCAAAGTTTAGTTTTACCCAGGGATTTGAACTGAACCCAGAAATCATAAAAATGTTCAGAAGCCAGAAATACTTAAAATTTATGGATTACCCATTACCAATATTTATTATTATAACTCTACTTTAACATAATAAATTTAACAAACACAAAAAATATGCTTTTTGTAAATCAGACTATTGTTCATGATCTTGAACTTATGTGAATTTCATTGGTCAATCACACAAAAAATATGCTTTTTGTAAATCAGACTATTGTTCATGATCTTGAACTTATGTGAATTGCATTGGTCAATCATAGAATTTACTGATTATATCATCATAAGTATGAGTGGTCATAAGTCAAGAGTGTTTTAGGCAAGACTATCTAAAGAATATCTTACTACTTAATATAAATAACTGATATTTTTAATTTATGTTACATTTGTTTAACATAGAATAAAACTAAAAACAATCTAATTCTAACTTAAATGGGAACTACATGAAAGACCCATACACAGACCTAAGAGAAAAAATTTCTCTCTTTTTTAATTCATTGTTTCTTTAATGTCTTTTCTAAATAAAACTAGAAAGAAGGCAAAAAGTACTAATAAAAATATAAATGAAATGACAACATTAATCTAACAATATAGACAAACAGAAAAGTACTAGAGATGAAACTGACAAAGGAGAGAATGAGAGAGTTCTATGCAATTGTTAAAAATTCCTTCCTTCTTATTTTCCCTTCTATTTTTTTAATTTCACCAATCATATCAAATTGAAGAGAAAGTTTGAATCTCTTGTCAGACTGATGAAGAAAACTATCAGAATAAAGTTTTACCGGTTTTTTTTTCTCAAGAATGATGGTATCTAATCATTGGATCCATAGATCCATTTCTTAGATATTGTTTATGAGTTTGTTTAACAGATATGAAATTCCTTTCCATCTTCCAACTGAAAAGGTCATTCAAAATTATAGTATTCTCAGTCCATTTCGTTAGTTTTTAGATTTTAAATTATTAAATTATTATCTATTTAGAACAAGTTTTAGACCAAGAACTGAAGTTGTTTTTCTATTTAATGTTTGTACAAATTTTTTCTATTTAATTTAATATTTATACAAATGTTCATTTACATTTTCTGACAAGTTCAAATATTTATAAAGTGGTTCATTATTCTATCATATGATTCATTTAGATCATTCCTACATTGTTATTTTTACAATTACAGTCAGTTAAATCTAACAATATTATTATAGAAATTAAGATCAATTTTGAATTCCAGATTTTCCAGAAACAATATTAGGTCTAGCCCATTAAATCCCATCCTTCAATCTTCCTGTTGATTCCATCATGAGTGTTGTCTAGCATGTAGTGGTCTCTGAAGTGGTCACTACCAACTATATCTTTTGAGAGTCAGTGGCATAATTCAAGCAAACCTATCTAATCAAGCCTTACACTTCTAGATTTTTTTCTGGAGAAGTCATACTTGATCCATTGAAATCCATCCTTCACCTATTGGGCAACCTCTCTATATCATTAGTTGGTAACATCTGATTTGAAAGTGATATAATAAAAAAAAAAAAAAAAAAAAAAAAAAAAAAAAAAAAAAAAAAAAAAAAAAAAAAAAAAAAAAAAAAAAAAAAAAAAAAAAAAAAAAAAAAAAGACTCCTACACTAACAACGTATCAATGCAGGATAATACCATGCCAATTCCCTGTAGATGGGGGAAAATTTATCCCTTATCTAATTCATATGTTGTAAGACTAAAAGATTTCCTCTCCTTCCACTATTGACCTCCCACACTTCTGGCAAGATCTGTTCTTTAAAGAATTAAACCACTGAATACAAACACTATTCTTTCATTAAAAGTAAAAGTGCTGTGCTACAAATAGTATGCTAATCAATTTCTAAGGTACAGAATTGACCTCCCACACTTCTGGCAAGATCTGTTCTTTAAAGAATTAAACCACTGAATACACACACTATTCTTTCATTAAAAGTAAAAGTGCTGTGCTACAAATAACTAGAACAACATAAAAAGCACTTTATGCAAGGCAAAAAAACTTTTTTTTTTATCATCTATAATGTTTTCGGATTAGATCAAAGTCCATCTTTAGTACAACGTTATCTAACCTAAAAGATTCTACAATTCTAATTAGTTATGGAACATATAAATTTAAATATTACAAGAACAGAACATCGAACAATAATTTTTTAAACTTTAACAGCAGTAAAGAGAACAAAACAGTCAGTACTATTATTAATAATTTTGAAAGGATTAAACATAATAATCTATACATATATGTTTGGGTCTATAAAGACTCATAAAGATCTGATCTCAGTACACCCAATGGTAGATAAGCAGTCGTCTCCTGTTTATCAATTGGAGAAAACACTTGCTAATTGGGCTTTAAAATATATGAAGGGTTACAAATATGCAGTAAACTCCTCTCTTGATTTTCTGAATAGGCTATTAGAAGTTGGACCACTGCCCCATGAAGCTTATACAGTCATGGATTATGTATCCCTCTACCCTTCCATCCAGCAACTACCAGCAGCATTGATGCTGTATCATTTTATTATCAAACACCTCCCCCATACTGATTGCCACCATAGCTTAGAGATATTTGCCATGTTATCACATATAATTCATACTATGTATTCCGTGGTAAATATTACCTCCAGAATACAGATGTGCCCATAGGTGGGCCTCTGGCCAGCATGATGGCAGATCTTGTGCTTAGGTATAAGGAAAACTCGGTCTTATATCACTTTAAGTCGGAACTGAAGCTCTACATACGATTTGTTGATGATGTATGTGTTATATGGCATGGTGTGAGGTCCGACAACCTACTAGCTAACACCCTTACAGACCATACCCTTGGCCTGTCTATAAAAATCAAACAAGCTTCTGAGGATGCCTTCCACTTCTTAGACGCTGAGGATGCGCTGTGGTACTGAAATTTCCTTGTTTTTAGCTAAGTGTCCCATCTATATTATTAATCTGTGGGCCCGGCCCGTCGATCCCCGTCCTCCACCATCTGGCTGACCCCTCCGCAGGGGTGGGCAGCCTGTGGAAGGGCTTGTTTCGCCCCGCCATTTAGTACTCTTTCTGAGTGGAAAGTGCCGTCATCTGTTGAGAAAAAAACATACCAACTTCGGCGGCAGGATGGCCGAGTGGTAACGATATCGGCGTGCCACGCAGGAGGACTCTGGTTCGCGTCCCAGGTCTGGTCTCCGGTTTTTTCGGAGTGCTAGGCCCGGTCCGGCGATCCTCGTCCTTCACCATCCGGTCCCCTTCCATGGGTGTGGGTGCAGCCCGTGGTTGGAACTGCCCCCGCCCCTTAGTAATCTACCTGATTGGAAAGGGGCGTAAATAAAAAAAACATAGCAAATACTATATTTAGTATTTGACCAAATTACACATACACAGCTACTATACCGGCTAAATTGACGCAACTTGGGGAACCTATTGGCTATATACGGGTGGTGTAGATGGACCTAGAGATCGGACTTTCTTACCTTTTATTTTTCCTTACGTATAACCTAATTGATTAGTCCAAGATTGTCGTTTATTTATTTTATATTTACAGATATAAAAACTGTTATCATCCCATATCTTTATATATAAAATAGATAACGCTAGTCTTTATTAGCCTAAATATATTTTAATAATTATCTAAAGTCAGAATTTTTCCAGAAATACGGAGACCCCGGACATATAAAGAAGGCCAGAGGAAGACGGCTCTAGCCCGTATCTACATTTTACCGACGTACTTTTATTTTCATTTTTACGGAATACAAGGTATCTTGGATTATGAGGTTCTTTTTGCATATTTTACGCCCCCTTTCCAATCAGGGAGATTACTAAGGTTTGCATATTACGCCCCCTTTCCAATCAGGGAGATTACTAAGGAGGCGGGGCCAGTTTCACCCACGGGCTGCACCCACACCCGTGGAGGGGTTGATGAAGGACGGGGATCACCGGGCCGGGCCCAGTACTCCGAAAAAATACGCAGGAGGACCCGGGTCCTCCTGCGTGGTACGCCGACACCGTTACCACTCGGCCATTTTGCTGCCTCACTTTACTAACTATTACGGTAGGGATAACATCATTTCTTGGCGTCGGCCGGATTGGCCGCGTGGAAACGCTTCGGCTTTCCACTCTGCAGGATCCGGGTTGAAGTCTCGGGTCCCACCCCTTGAAAATATTTATAAATGGGGTCCGGGCCTGGCCCGTGATCCCCGTCCTCCACAATCTGGCTGACACCTCCGCAGGGTGGCGTCGATCCCCGTCCTCCACAATCCGGCTGACCCCTCCGCAGGGGTGTATCCTGTGGAAGGGCTTGTTTCGCCCCGTCACTTAGTATTTTCCCTGAATGGAAAGTGGCGTCATCTGTTAACAAAAAAAAATATTAGTATTCTCCCTGAATGGAAAGTGGCGTCATCTGTTAACAAAAATAGTATTCTCCCTGAATGGAAAGTGGCGTCATCTGTTAACAAAAAAATGGTAAATTTTGGCGCCGAATTGTAGCGAGTATTCTCCCTGAATGGAAAGTGGCGTCATCTGTTAACAAAAAAAATCATTTCTTGGCAGATTTTAGTGACTTGGTCCAAATAAAACTCGTATGAATTTACACCATAAGTGTTTTTTTTGTTAACAGATGACGCCACTTTCCACTCAGAAGAGTACTAAATGGCGGGGCGATAAATTTTGAGCTATTTTTATTAATTTTTGCAATTTTCTGTTCAAACTATTTGGCAACACTTTATATAGCAACAATGCACTCTTCTGCTAAGTTGCCAGATAGTTTGAACAGAAAATTGCAAAAATTAATAAAAAATAGCTCAAAATTTATTTAATCATAAGAAAGAGTTACCTAACTTCAAAAGTGGTGTGAATTAAAAATATCTGCCAGATATGTTTTACTCG